>DWKL01003754.1:0-11209 GCA_018249415.1 Phareas burnsi
TAGCGAGGCGACCATCATAGTCCTCAGGAGTAGTGACGCATTCAAATACAGCCTCAAACGGAACTTCGGTTTTGTTTCAGGTTGGACTTGGGTGTCAATGGGCTGCGGTGACCACTTAACATCAGGTGGCCTGCATGCTCGTTTGCTATTTTACAAACATAAAAAAAGAAAGAAAAAAATCATTTTTTCATCTCATTAATTCTTCAATAATTAAGTTTGCTATATTTTTAAATTTTAAATAGTCTTTTTTTATTTAAAAAGTAGAAAACGAAGCCACCTAACGTTAATTGGTCACTGCAGCTCATGGACACCTATATCTAACCTCAAACAAAACTGCGGTTCTATCTGAGGTCGTATATAGATGCGTCATTACTCCTGAAGATTAAGATGGTGGCCTCACTGTAAGTACGCCCGGCGACCGCGCCTCTCCAACCGAAATACAAAAACTGCTTCACGGTGGATTGTGAGGGCGGCGTTAGAACTTCCCCGGATGAATTATAGTTCTACCACACATAAAAATATTATTCTTTGAATAAACACATGGTCAATATTTTTGGTGAATTTTGTTTAAAATTTAATTCTACCAAAAATGCTTCTTTCGATGTTTTTTTTTTAATTTATTACACGGTAACAATTATAATTCCATGTGGATCATCTGATTGTATGATTAACAATAGCAAAATAGAAAACAAATAATAAACTATAGTAGAGTAAAATGCAGTGAAAAATGTATCAGCAAACAGTATTGTCGTTTGCGCTCAGCTTAATGCCTTAATGCAGAGTTCCTATTCCTAATAACCTATGTTAATTAATCTACATGTTTGATTAAATATATATTCGATTTATTAATTAAATATATAAATGAATTCACCACGGATAGCGCATATCCCACTCACGATGGAGAATTTACATAATATTATATATACCTAGCGTAGCACAACATTATAGTGATAATTTCAGAAGTATAGAGGAACATAGTTAAGCGCGATATTTATATATAAGCACAAGGAATTTGTACCAAGTGCAAAACAAAAATATATTATGTGAAGTAATCACAGATGCGTTGCTAACAATGAAATCGCCTCTCTTACTACTTATACAAGCTACACGGTAATATCGTTAGCGTGATTCAGAAAATGGTACAACGCCATCTAGTTTAATGATTTGAGCTGTAACATCTACACGACACTTGTGCTAAACCCTAACGCCCTCTACCGACAATTCATAGCACAATTCTGAAACAAGAATTGTGTAATAATCCCTTAAGAAGCTTTTAGACATCTCGTATAGGCTTTTATTTGACTGTTTTTATAAGCTTTTATACAAGCTATTTTTAACTTGCCAATTAAGTAAATAATAATAAATGCCAGTCTGAATATCAACTTTGTACCAAATTTCTATCCACTATCTATAGCTGAAGAGAAAATGCTTATATATATAGAAAAAAAAAAACAGTCTAACGCCGAAGACGAAAGGCGTTTACAGTATTACTGACCTTTCCACCAACCACCATCTTTAGTACCGTTAATTTGTTCTCAGTTAGCACTTTGTAATAAACGAATGACGTTCAGAAGCTCTAGGTAGAACCTAAAGATGGTAAAAAGATATCCGCTTCTTGAGCTTTTTTATATTACTGGTTATTATAATAATAATGATACTCATAATATGAAGTTAATTCAATAATTCGATTTTTTAGTACGTTTGTTACTTGTTTACTAGTCTCGTATAATATTATGATTAGTCGAGATAGATGGGTTAAAGAAAATTTACTATTCTTAATTACAAAATGAATCGTTAGATATACGAATATAACATCAACCCAATAATAGAGTTAATGGTTCTAATTATTACAGAAATATGTAAAATACTCCAAAACAAGATACAATTTACAGTAAAAATAACAACCATATTATACGTACCTATATACACTAGTGAAAATAATGTTCTAGAGGTAGTTTCAACTTAGTAGCGAGATCCTAGCCTCTCGCGCCGGAGATCCGAGGTTCGAATCTCTAGCACCTTGAATTTATCATTTAATACATATGTAAATTATGTGCGTATTCGAAATTACTGATCACTTGCTTTAACGTTTGGGTTGATGATGATGTTGATATGAAAAAGCAAAATGTATAATTAAAACTGGAATTCCCTACTCTGCTCTGACCAGCTTCGATCTCTTTCAGGATCGCTACGAGGACGTCACAGCCGTTCCACGTAGTGCTGGCGCTGCTGGTGGTGGCGGCGTGGCTCACGCGGCCCGGCACCAGCGGCAACGTGCGCGGCTGGCGCGCTCTGTACGTGGGCGCGGTGGCCACGCACCTCGGCGCGCAGATATGGATGACGCTTGTTTCTGGTGAGCTGAGCATTAATTTGGCTACAAACAAACGATATACTGTGACTTGAGCATAAAAGGTTCGATATTTAAATTGACGTCAACGTGTGACAGCCGTAGACCATAGTACTATTGACCATAGTCAATAATATAGACATGTCAGTTACGTGATCCTTATTTGGCGCCACAAATCATAATGTCGGAGAAAGCTTTTTTTTTTCATTTTCTAGAGGCACATTATCAATATAGATATAATTGTTATTTAATGTCTTTAAATAGCTAACAGCTAGTCCACTCTGAAGACAACTATACCGGCATTTAAATTATTACACACTTTTATTCTTAAAGTATTACATACAATTTTTAAATATTTTTACCAAGCTTAGCATGTTGAGATACATAAGGTATTTCCTTGCAGTAAACTGACTTAATTAGGCATCTACTGTAGCGCTGCTTCGGTCAGTACTTCCAAGAAATTTGTTACCGCAGAGGCGCGGAGTGCAATGTACTTGAGAAAGATTTTGAATATCTGTACAAATAGTTAAAATTGAAACGTTTTTGAATTGATTCGTTTAGACGTTTTTAGACTAAAAAAGTATTACACAGGTAATGTTTAAGACCATTTTAGTCTTAAAACGGCTAAATTGTTATTGATGAAACTTTCACTTAGATGTAATTATAGAATTTTGTTGTTAATAAAAATTGGTACATTTCACCCCAAAAATGCTTACCTGGATAAATAAAAAAGAGTAAACACAAGTGGGTGAAATAAATACTTAACTTTGCTTTATTTTTTGTTTCAACGAATCGTGGACCTCACATGAGTTCCAATAATTTGATCATATTATTCTGTTACTGTTAATTCGATACTTTAAGTTTTTATGAAGTAGTAATCAATCAATGACCACCAAAATAGGTAGATATATAATTGGTTAATTATATTGTCAGAGTCAGGTTATCAAACGAAATAAATTGAGTTATTTAAACTTATTTATATTAAAATAATTGCGATAGACCTTGAATTTAGAAACATTTATAAAATTATAATTGAAGTAAAGTGGAAGTGTGTAATTAATAAAATGTAATCCAGTATTTCTTTTATAACTTAATTATTATCAGATACAATAAACAATGCGACAACATTTTCCAATCAGAGCGACACGATTAAGTCGCTGATATCATTGTAGATAAACCGCTTTTTGGACCAGTTCACAAACAGGAAGTTCTTGAAAGGCTCTCACGGAACCACGCCGGATTCATCGTCAAGTAATTGAAATAACAAGTATTTTAATTTATACAAATACATCGCAATGTTTTGGAAAAAAGTTCAGGACAGTTTGACAAGGATGCTCATTTAACGAGATAACAATAAAATAAACAGGATTTTTAAACGTAAGCGTTAAATAAAATTCATCGTCAAATATTCTCAAATATATATTGTCAAAATTCGATTGATATCTTCAATATATAATTCCGGGAAAATAGCACTACCACCTGCACATTCCGCCGTAAAATAATTCTTGGACTTCGGTTGGAGACGTGGTTGTATGGTACACTTAAAACCAAGGCAACCATCTTAGTCCTTGGGGGTAGTGACGTATCTATATACGGCTTCAGATAGAACTTCAGTCCTGTTAGCGGTTTGACATGGATATTTATGGACTGCAATAACCACTGTCAAGTGGCTTGCATGCTCGTTCGCTACTCTTCAAATATAAAAACATATATTATAAACCTTAGGCAAAGATAAAAAACATGTAAAAACTTAGGCAAGCAGTATTATAAGCCGCAGCATTCCAGCAAACAACATTTCGGCAAATCGAGATCTACACGAAAAAACAAAACAGCATGAATAACAACATTTTATGCTCCAACTTATTTTTAGGTACTTTCTTATTTTAAGCCGTCGATAGCCCTGCCAATTGACACATATGAGGTAACGTGTAATTACACACTGCGCCTTGATCGGCTCGTGTTTCTTTTCATTCCCCGAACTCACATGGCAGCAACAATGTTGCATCAGTGCCTGTCACGTAATTAGATCATGTTTTAAAACTAATTTCGTTATGGTAAGTTTCGACTCGCCTCTACCCATAAAGAAACTCAAAACCATAAACAAACATCACGCGAGATCGCGGTCCATCGCGGGCCCGTTACAATTTAAAAATATATGGATCGTCATCATCATCATCAACCTATTACTCTCCCACAGCTGGGCACAGATCTCTCAAATGAGAAGAGTTAGACCTTAGCCCACCTCGCTGGCCAAGTGCGGTTTGATAGAGTTCACACACCTTCAAAAACTTATAGAGAACTCTGAGATATGCCGTGATGTAGATTTCCTCATAATGTTCTCCTTCGCCGTTAAAGCAAATGATAATTAAATTCTAATATGGACATAATTACGAAAAATCAGAGGTGCGTACGGGGTTCGAACTCCGGCCTCCAACTAGTGTGAGATTCCGGAATCTTACCACCAGGCAACCGTTATTATAGGCTAGGCTATCACTGCCATATATAAAGCTAAATCAAATAGAATTGTGTTAATCGCGTGTATACATTTTTGTGTGAACTGAAAATGTGACAGCTCAACTCGAATAAAAATTACATTTAATACCTATGGATTTTAATCTTCAACTGACTTCACCTAAAGGAGATTCTCAATACGTCTTTTACATATTTATGTCTCCAATACGTGCTTAAACACAAAATACGAATCTGTTTCACAAAATATATTTTCCGTTTATTCGTACACGTGTGTATAAATGGGTTTTTAATGGCAGGGTAGAGTTTTTCATATGTATAATGATAAGGAGAAAATATTGGACTTTCTGTAAATATTACGATACTTTCTTGCCATTTATTTAAATTTAAGATCTTTTAAGAAATGCAAAAACCTGTGGAGACACTTATAAATAATTGGTTACAATATTTGTTCTTCATTACTACCGAGTCATTGTACTTTCTGTCGATTATTACGATTCTTTATTACTATTTCTTTTTTTATTTAAGATCCGACTTGAGAGATGAAATGATTTTTTTTTTTTGTGTCAACCTACTTACGAATATCCGATTACAATATTTTTATTTTATTACTATCCAATCTCTTCTACTATGTCCCACGAGATGTGTACCGAACACACCTCGTGGGATGTAGTAAAAATGAATTTAGTTAGGTGACAGTCCGCAACGCATCAGTATTTTCCAAATCCCTGATATTTTTTGCAAATGTCCTTGATTGGCAGTAACCACATGAGATCAGGTTTTTGTTACAATCGAGCGTGCAAGCCAACTAATTCTAGGACCACTGCAGCACATGGACACCCATATCTAAACTAAAACAAAAATAACATCATATCTGAGGTCTTATGTAGATGCCTTACTACTCCTGAGGACTAAGATGGTCGCCTCGCTGTAAGCGTCGCCTACAACACAAGAATTGCTTCACAGCGAATTTTGAACGTCGCTTTTGTACCTCCCCGAACGAACTATAATTCTACCATCTATTTGATCTTATTTGCATGCATTTCGTCCAATCGTAAACTCCCTGTTTTCTACATCCTTTTCTTAGCCTGTAACAATACATGCTAAAATAAAGTATAGACATAAATAACAGGCCTCACAAGCGCAATACACTGCTTCCGAGACCAATTTGTGACACCGCGATTCTTCCTGATTCTATTGATTCGACCTCTGGATTCGCCCATTGGTGTTATTTAAATGACATTACCAATTGATGTTCTCCCGCGGCCGCACCACTTGTTTCTATCTTATAGCAGTAGTGCGGCTGGTTTGAAGAGTGTAGTCAGACCGATTCTCGCTTCAAAACGTTCCCAAGAGGACAAGAGCCCTTGACACAAGCAATAACGCATATGTGACCGACTTTAAAAAGAACTTCATATGAAATCAGGTACAGATGTCCGTGGGCGGCCGTTACCACTTAATATTAGGTGGACGACTTCGTGGCCATGCTCCATGTTCCACCCTAACACCATTTTAGACAGCATCCTCCCTTGGTACCTTCATAACATATTAATGACATTTAATAAATGGTAGAACTATAGATCGTCCAGAGTGGTACAATCGTCGCTCTCATAATCCATCGTGAAAAATTTCTTCCTTCGATTGGAGAAGTATGGTTGTCGGGCGCAAGGCGACCAACTCAGTCCTCGGGAGTAGTGACATCTACTTACGAACTCAGATCCCTATCCGAGGTCGTACGTACTGTTTGGAGCAGTCCTGTTTGGGGTTAGATGGGCTACAATGACCACTTCACATCAGATGGCCTGCATGCTCGTTGACTTGCTCACATATAAAAATATATACAAACAACCATCAGACGAACAACATGTATGTATGTTACCATGCAATTTACTAGTGATTATTAGTACTGTCTTCACTTTGTAAAACATTTTATTTGATGGTGCAATAAATCATGTCATTAATGGGTAGGTGCATGACCGAAAGAAATACACGTGTAAACTGAAGGATTTTCCACGTGAATATAAAGCTTCGAAGTAGTTTTAGTGTTAAGATTCCAGCCCTCACACTGGGGGTCCGGGCACGAATACCACACGCAACTCAGATTTTTCAAAGCCATGTGCGTATTAATTAATCATCAGTAGATTTAAAGGTGAAGGTAATTTACACGTTCTCGTCTCGTTGAGAGTTCTCTGTAAAGTTCTCCAAAGTGTATTATCCAAGAAGTCTACCAAAAGTGTATTATCTAAGGAAGTCTACCAAACGTGGTGGACTATAGCCTAACCCTTCTCATTCTGAGAGGAGATCCGTTCCCAGCAGTGGGACAGTAATGAGTTGATGATGACGATAAAGCGTTGTTTTTACGGTAAATTTTAAATAACATAAGATTATGTAATTCTACATACAATGCTTCTGTACGTCGAAGTCACGTATTGTCTCCAAAACTTTTGTTTGAGATTTATCGCCATGAACACCGTAGGTACCTACGCTTGAATACAATTCACCTCTAACCGTATCTGTCACGACTGCATAAATCTTAGAGAAGGTGTATTATTAATCAATTTAAACGTCCTAACGATTCTCGTTGTTACGATTAGTTGTGCAAAAGAAATTAGCCAAGGTCGCGATAACTTTTTGTTACGGGTGCCTGGTTTTGTCACCGAATGCCTATTTTGCTGTTTCTGTTATGCTGTAAAATTGCAATAACCGTTATATTTTGGTTAGTAGTGATGAGCGGTGATAGTCGACTGGTAAATTCCCGGCCTGTCATGCATGGGATCCGAGGATCTAATCCAAGGCACAATTAATTATCACCCGCATTAACGGTCAAGACAAGGTGGTGACAAAACCTACATGCCCAAAAGTTCTGTACAAGTACTCAAAGTTGCATAAAGTCTATCTATCCGCACTTAGCATTGTGAATCTCCACACATTTATATCGCTGATGATAATTATAATAATAATGAAAATTATGTTGTGGTGAAGTAAAATAACGTAACAGAAGATAACCGGCATTAACTATTTCAATTTCTGGATCTGGGCGTTTGTGCAGTCTTCTGAGATTCTGAGAAGAGATCCGTAGAGACATGCCCATTTTTGTATATATCCACGGCATCCACGACAACGGTATGAATATGTTATAATCGTTATCTCTCCCACAGGCATTGTGCTGTACTTCTCACTCCCGCGACACGAGTTCGGGCGCGTGCAGACTGTGCTGTTCCCGGTGTACTACGCCTTCAACTCGCTAATGAGCCTCCTGGCACTGCTCGCGTACTTCCGCACGCAGTGCCTCACGCACTTCGAGAATACTTCCTGGGTACAGGTGAGCAATGCTTTATGTACTAAACGCTCTTTCATGCGCTTTCACGCTTAGTAGAGTACGTTAAGCCGTCGGTGCCGGGTATTATCATTGGATAGCAATCGTTAAACCTTGTCGGAGGCCTTGTACGCGGTTTAAAAACATCCGACACGGGTGGGCCACTAACATGTTTCTCCACCGATCCGCATTGGAGCAGCGGGCTGAAGTATACTGCAGACCTTCTACAGTTGCAAGAAGACACCCGTGTCCAGCAGTGGGACATAAAAAGAGTTTCAGCCAATAAAAGTCACGTTTTATACACTTAAAATATAAAATATAGTGAAAACGTCCATGTTATTAAATAATCACCCTAATAATATTGTACCCATATACACCCTGTACTTAATTATTCTTTTGTATTTACAAATTTTATCTGTATTAATATAATAAACGTGATAATTACTCTATCTCTATTTTTTGAACTAGAGGATGCAAGCTATTTCGTTGCCGAATTGTATTTCTTATCAGTTTAACAGGCAAATCAATTTAACAGTTTAGGCGTATAAATGTAACAAACGGACAGAATAACTTTCGCATTTATTGTGATAATAATATATATTATATATATTCGCATTAGTACGAATTAAATTGAAATTTATATAAATAGGGTATTAGAGCTCAGTATATATAAACGGGTATGTCAATGACAAATTATCGATTTCATTTTGTTCCAATTAGTATAATTTAAATTGCCATTGATTTCCCATACTCCATCTATCTCACGTTTTAAGTGTTTTAAGCTCAGAATATTAATTAACTTTCTGGGTGGCTCCAAGGAAAGATAATTTCACCCTAAAATGAGCCCACACCTGCAATGAACATTGCAAAAAATTCATTACGATTCAACACGACAATATTTTACGTACTTCACGGTCGTAAATGACTGAATGTATTTGTATATATACAAATATTACATTGCTTACTTGTAATGTAATTGCGCGATATTAATTATAGGCTTTCTTAATCTGAAATTAATTGTGGGTTGCCAGACGGCCGGGATTTATCCAAGCAATCTGGTAACAAATTGATATTATCTTAAATATTTATAAAACCCACAAAACAAAAATAAGATTTTCACTTTCAATTTTTGGAACCTTGCGACTTAAAAAAGGAGGAGGTTTTATATTACGAGCATACGCTTTTTTTTAAAACGTGATAAGTGACGGCACTTATTTCACGGTATTAGATTAATAACTTATATCTGTTGTTTGTCTTTCAGACAGTTTTGACCTTAAAAATAAATGTATTTATTTTTTTAAACTCCTCATACACCCATAATTTTAGCATTTATTATTACATAATTAAATAAATATTTATCTAAGAACTGCCCTTGTTTTTAAAACTTGGCAACACTGCTCGGCGCCAGTATTCACCTTGCTCTTTTCACTTCGATTGGAACCATTGACCTCAATGATTAACGGATTAAACAGCCAGCTTTAAACTAAAAGGATTTAAAAGTAATCATATTGAATTTTAATTAATAGAACCTTCTCAAAACTGTATGTAATTTCCTTATTCAGGGTAACTATTATTAGTGTAATAATTAATCATAATTATTTTGTCATTGTGTTGATATAATAGTAAATATACTATACAAATATTTACATATACTACGTGGGAAATATTGTTAAAAAGAAGAAAGTTGTACTGGTCAATACTAATCTGTTGCTTCCAATCACCGATTAGCGCTTATAGTCCAAAGGTCCGATGTAGTGCGAACATAACCTTGGATGACAATCATTATAAAAGCACTTAATCGTAACCTGTTTACTTCCACATTATAAACAATTTCTCTATTATCAATACATTTCTATATTTAAATAACGATTACACATAGAACATTCAAAAACGATTTAACGCATTTAAATCGATTTCAATGACACTCCAACTCGCAAAAAAAGGTTTGGTGTGATTTGTTTTTAGAATAAAGTTTCTTTCACGCCAAGGTCGTGTAAATTGGCAAGATCCGGTGGAAGGTTTTAATGCGTCTCTCCACCAATGACGAGTTATAAATAAAGGAGTATTTACGAAGAAATATATAGAACTGTCAAAATCGAATGTAATAAATAACGATAATGATCTATGGTGTTAATTATAGATTTTTACGTTAGAATAAAAACGCAACGTAAAAAGAAGTAACTTTAGCTTAGCCAATGGCGGACTGTTGGGAATAAATGATAGTTATCACTTGTTGTAATCGTAGTCATTCTGTCTTCCCACTTCTTTACTTCATCTGGTTCTAGGCAGGCCGACTAGGCTGTTAAATCCTTAAGGAACAGTCATAATACGAGTCTTGGAAAATGTATTTAGAGTTGCAGAATCAATTCTGTACAAATATGTCAAATGTATTTCATTGGTTATTACAAGATTTAAATTTATGAAAATTTTAAAGTTCAAAATAACATAAAATTTACCACAATAAATATTATATAAACTTACTGCATATTACTCAATACGGCCCTTCTTTTAGTATAATTTTTGCATGTTTCTTTAGCAATAAAAGCATTCACTTAATTCTCGCCTAAATCTTCGTGGTTGGACATAGCATATCATAAATTCGAAATTACATGACGCATAGAGCGTTGCTATTCTGTTCAAATCTATATTTGATTAATGATTGCAATGCCATTTTGGATTATGCGGTCGAAAATTGCAGATAGAATTAAATTAATACTTGGACAACCTTGGTACTAATGGAAATATTACAGAGATAAAGATTAATGTATACCTATATTGCACTAATGATTCTTACACAATATTACTATGTAATTAGATGATGGTCAATCCTTTGCATGCTCGTCACGCTTCCAATAAAAATAATGTTGTCTTCGTCATTTTCGGCAAATTATCCATAATTTCAGCAAAATATTTGGCTTTTATGTAAGGACGACATTTATAACAATAAGAACTTAAAATGAATTTGGATGTTTAATATTTTTTGTTAGTTCGTCGAATGTAATAATGTACTTACACGTCATAAACACTAGATGATATTGAACAAGGAAATCATTTATATTATGAATGCTAATTTATTG
>DWKL01003755.1:0-11209 GCA_018249415.1 Phareas burnsi
AATATCATAATATTTACATATAATATTATAATATTTACATATAATATCATAATATTTACATATAATATTATAATATTTACATATAATATCATATTTGCATATAATATCGTAATATTTAATAAAACATTAAAATATACTGCGCAAGTACTGTCGGCCCAACCCCCGCCCGTTGTGAAGCAATTTTCGTTTAGCTTAGAGGTGTGGTTGCTGGTTTCGCCTACAGCGAGGCGACCATCTTAGTCCTCAAGAGTAACACCTAAGCACGACTACAGATAGGACTGAAGTCCTATTTGAAGTTAGATGTGGGTGACGATGGGCTACACTTATAACACAATGACCACTTAATATAACGTGGCTGCACGTTCGTTTGCTACTCAATTAATATAAAAAAAAAATTCATAAATTAAGAATATTTCTCCCTGCACGTCTATGCGTAACAAACCAACGACATCGTTAACAATAAAATTTTAATACTTAGTCTCGAACAATAGAATACTAGGGCCGTAAGGTTCTTAATCTTAAGGGACAGGTTGGGCACACCAAGGGTGCGATGGGAATAGAAAAAGCACCTGATCGTGAGAGAATGCGGGCAAACGGCTCTCATAGTCAAATCTTAGGGTAACACAATAGAAATGGTTAATAGTATTAACGCACTTGGGAGTCTATGAAAGGGCCCGTTTCGGCAAATTTTATTACAGAAGTTAAGATGTACGTTATGGGTGTTACGTGATACTGAAGGGTGTTTAGTGGGAAACGTCATCAAGATGTTGACAAGAATATTTGGTTATTTTTAATGTTTCACGTTAATATGTAGCGTCGGATGACTTAACAATTTTTCTATTTATAATCGTAATTTGATAATCTTTTCAAGAAGTTGGAGTCGGTATCGTCAAAAAACTTAACTAATTAATTACCTGTTATTATCGCTTTGAATAAGGAATTGTAGCGACAATATAATATAAACATAATGCTTAGTGATGTATCTATTTTAATTAAACTTTGCTGTCTTATAGACAAAAGACAAATATTTCTGGAGTAATCATCTACAAACTTCCCGAAGTCGAAAGCTCGCTATTGTCTTGTGTATGTGTGTACGATATAATCTAGTTAAAACAACCGGCCGAGTGCGAGTTGGTCTCAAGCACCGGGTGTTCTATACAGACAAATTATTTTTAACGATGCAACTACAAATTTAGTGTTTTCGGATTTTTCTTTTACTTTTGCTATGTCTTACATTGCTTCTTGCAATTTTTTTTGATTCTATGGAAAATACCCTATAGGTTTCGATTTCCTCGCGAGTGCCAAAATAAGCGGTATAAACGGCCGTATCTTTTGATTGCGTTGACTTAGAAGGTTGATTTTTTCACAGCTCCAAGAATCCGCAACATTTGAGTATTAGATATTAATTTCAACTCGAGAGAGTCGGACAACGAACTTATAAGTTACTTTTTTCCTCTCGAAGGTTACCCTAAAAATGTTCTTAAATTTGGTGTGACAGACGAGGTCGCAGGTTCTCGCTAGTATAATGTAGGTATCAAATTTTGCAATTGCGAATCAACTTTCTATGACATCTATTGTACTTTTTATTAATTTATGCTCCACGAACTAGTTATGACATAATGTATTAGAGCCTCAAAATTGACAGAGTATTTCCGGCACAGATGTTGATAGAAATTTGTAGGCAATGTGCGGTACAAGTTATAAGCTATAAGCAAATTTCTATTTAATTTTATTAAGAACGTATTTTTCGAATAAAATAATATTTAGTCTGCAGCGGACAGAGTTTAAAATAAAATTCACTTCCTACTTTTAAGAGTAATCTGTTGAAGTATAGATTTTAATTTGTCTTTATAAAATGTAATAATTATGTAATAAATATATTTAGACTTTCATTCACAGTGTATTTTGATATTGTACTTTTAACTAACCTATTTTATTTATTATTTTAAAATCGCCGTTCATGTTTTCTGCCTTGCCTAAAGGTTGACTAACAGGTGTTTTCGTCATTAAGTACCGCCCGTTGTACCACTTCTTAAGTTATGAAAATATTTAAAATCAATAAATATTTACAATTAGACCGTCACTGACATGTTTTCATTCTGGTTTTGAATTAAATATTTTTTATGTGTTTTGGGGTTTAAGTGGGGTGGTTACATTGCTACAAGTACCCATTTATATAAGGTGGAAATGGGTAATGAGCTGCGTTATGTTCCTAAGAGAGTTGTAAGACGGATATACTTAAACGAGAGGATGCGTTTCAACTTAGTAATTAGGGCAGAAATGCTTCTGTGATCTATTTTGTATATCTTTTATTGAAGTTGATTACATACATATGTCTATGGGTAAGTGGCCACTCCGCATTAAATCAATTAATTGCATGCTATTTAAAAATGTAATTAAAAAAAAAAACAAAAAAAAAACTGACTCTACTATAGTAAAAAGGGACCGTTACAGGACGCCAGCCAGATGTGATACATTGAAATTTATGGTTATAGAAATTCATAATTAAAAATAATCAATAAATAAATGTGGAATAAAATAAATAAAACATTTTCCCTATTATTCTCATTATAATAATTTATACAGAACAGAAATAAAACGGAGCGTCACTGCATAAGAGAGCGACATGTCGTTTGCCGTCACGCCGTATCAATCGGTCTTACCCCCGAAGCGCGCCCATAGATGTCTCACAGAAAATAACGAAGTAATTATTGTTTTACATTTACCACGAATCTGCATACATTAAACATCACGAACTTAATAGCCTAATAATCTAATTAGTTATAAAATTATATTACATAATTTGTATTGGCGCCGAGATATTTAATACAATCGACTCCAATTACATCATTGGACCTACTAATGAGTTTATCTAGGCTCTAATGTAATCCAAACATACGCTTAACAAACACAAACAAATATTAATTAATTAACGTGTTACACCTAACTTAACTAGCTAACTAACTATAAAATTGGCATTAACTCATATATAGACATAGGTAAATACTAAATAACGTTTTTATTCTTATTATTTTTCTATGTAATGGAAGCAGTAAATACAAAACGATTATTCACCGAATTCATTAAATAAAACAGGAGACTTGTCGAAGGTATATTATAGATCTAAGAAAAACATGGAATAGATAAATACCGTTTGTT
Organism: Phareas burnsi; assembly: GCA_018249415.1. Lineage (NCBI taxonomy): Eukaryota > Metazoa > Arthropoda > Insecta > Lepidoptera > Hesperiidae > Phareas > Phareas burnsi. The sequence continues at coordinate 3,160 of DWKL01003755.1, forward strand.
TAAGACAAACAGACAATTCGGTGTATTTTCGTTAAGTCAGATCACGACTGGCCAAAGATTTACAGATCGCTATCCAAGATGGACTGATGACTTAAAGAAGGCAGCGGGAAATCATTGGATTCAAAAAGCATAAAACCGTTGAAGTTGTACCGATTAGGAGAGATGGAAGTATTCGTGAAATCAAATAAAATTTAAATACATTTTTATAAATATGAATTTAATAATTTTATTTATAATAAGAAATACTTTGAATTGCGAATATGTGAATTCTCTGTATTGTTTTAAATATTGGAGTCTGTACCTGTAATTAGGGTGATACTCAGCATGTAGTTGTGAAGCTGTTTTCAATGTAGCTGACTAGTGTTCACCTTGTTGGAGTAATATTTAAAAAAAAAACAGCAATATTTAACAAGATCTTAAAATCGCTTTATCTTATGACTCAAGTCAAACGCTCCTGCCTCTTACGCGAGGAAATGGACGTAATTAATTTGATTAATCGCGAGTGGTGTCTTTGAGGCATTCGTGCGATGAGTAATGAAGGACGGACAGTGTGCCTTTTTTGGACTCTCCATCATGACTTGGAGGGTATTACGCTTTTGCATACAATCTTGCACAAAATACGCATTTGGTTTCATTGTAAGATTCTGGCCTCTTACGCTGAGTCTGGCGTTCGAATCCTCTAATTTAATATAAATTTAATCGCACTCATGTGGGTATTAGAAATTAATTATGAACGTAGTAGTGACGCATCTATCTACGATATCAGATATGACTTCAATCCTATTCCAGCTTAAAGGTGGGTGTCCGTGGGCTGTAGTGACCACTTAACACCAGGTGGTGTACAAGCTTGTTTGCTACTTTCCTAAGATTAAAAAAACTTCAATCCAATATTTGGATTGAAGACTCCAAGGCCCTAAATATTGATTGACTTCAATCCAAATATTAGATTAATATCAATTAATTATTTGGGATTTATTGGATTGAAGTCAATCCAATACTACCACTACCAAATATTTGATTAAAGTCAATCAATATTCGGGGTTATTATATGTGGCCCTGGGCGGTAGTGACCATTTACAATTGAACTGCATGCTCGTTTGCTAAGTCTACGCTACAAAAAACTTTACGGTTAGTGACTGAAACAGAAAGTTCCACACGAGGCGTTGTGCAATGCGACTGGACTATTCGGAATTGTTATCATTAATGTTTCATACGAAACCAGTTATCTCTGACCGTGACTTCGTAAATGTGAAATTGAACAAGGAAAAAAATAGACTCCCAATCTATGTATTTACAAATAAACACATTTAATTTAAAGTGGTATTTTTTAAAGAGTAGCAAACGAGCGCGGAGGCCATCTGATGTTACGTGGTCACTGGCCATGGATAGCCACATCTAACCTCGGACAGGACTGAATGTCTATCTGTGATCGTATGTCGACCATCTTAGTTCTCGAGATTAGTGAATTATAACTCCCGAGAACTAAGATGGTCGCCTCGCGGTAAGTGCATCCGACAACCACACTTCTTCAACCGAAACACAAGAATTGCTTCACGGTGTATTATGGCGGCGGTGGTACCATCCAGTTTACTCCCGTAAATGCTACTGCTCTTTTCTAACGTGTAACAAATGAGTATGAGGCAGGTGGACCTCATACTCATGGTTTTAAATTGTCACTGCCGTCCAAGGACATCTGTTATCAACCCCAAAACGCCCCATGAAACATCTATGCCTGTATATTCTGTAAATCAGAACACCGAAGCGGTTAACACTGGTTATATGTGTATTCTAAGCTGAAATAAAAAAATAAAAACATTTATTTTTAAGTGTTAATCCCTCCAAATACAAAACCACCCATATTCAAAGATATAATATTTATAATATGTCGATCGGACTGGGCGTAAATACATCTGAGTGCTTCAGACAAGATACAAATAAAACATATTTTTATTATTCAAAAATGTTTCAGATTATCAAACCCCCGAGACAAACAAATAATTAAATACACTAAAAAATAATGCAAATAAAGATTTAAAAGTCTACGAACTTTGCGAGAGCTTACCTATACCACTAAAAATTTAATATAAATCCAAAATTCTCAAGTAAAAGCCGAGGTCACAACTATTCGAAATCATTTAAGACCTTCGAGTAAAAAAGAAAGTGAACGACCGAGGACGTAGGGGACAAAAGGACGCTTTGTCATTCCACGAAGTTATTAGGTGCAACCCTAAACTGACATCAGGTAAAATTTCCGACGAAACCGCCGCAAAGTGGCCTTCCTAGCCGTGCGGCTTGCGTCTTATGTTTATGTCGTTAATAAACGTTAAATGTATTGTAATAAATAATTGCGTATATATAAATACATACAAGTAAACAATATATGATATTTCGAAGTTATGTGCGTATTAGAAATTGACCATCACTTACTTGAAGGGTGGAGGAATAGATCGCGGGGAAACCTACATATCGGAAAGTTCTCTATAAAGCTCTCGAAGGTGTAAGTCTACCAATCCGCACTTGGCCGGCGTGGTGGACTATGGCCTAATCCTTCTCATTTTAAGAGGAGACCCGTGCCTAGTAGCGGTCAGTAATGGTTTGTCGATGATAACGAAGATGATGATTAGAAATTAACTATCACTAGGGTCGACGGTAATGGATATATACATAATACATTATTCTCAATGGATTTCTAAACGGTGTGTGTGAAATCTAATAATCCGTTTCTTTATCTTGAGAAAAAAATCCGTGCTTAGTTTGGGGCACACGTTCAGCAAGGCGACCATCTTGGTCCTGAGAAGTAGTGACGCATCTACGTACGACCTCAGGTAGAACTTTAGTTTTGTTTGAGGTTAGATGCGGGTGTCCATGGACTGTAGTGATCACTTACCATCAGGTGGCCTGCACGTTCGTTTACTACTCTACAAACATAAAAAAATAGTAGTGGGATTTTGACGGGACGATGATAAGAAGACCCACCTATAATTTATTAATTAAAAAAAGAATTACTTTTAAGTTTTCATCATAACAAAAACTTATTGACAAATCTTAAACCTATATTTAAAAACCAATTAAATTGTAAAATAGTTTTGTATATGTCGATTTAAAGTTTGTTAGTTTGTTACTGTAAATTAAAATTTCATCAAAACATTTGACAATAGTTAAAAAAGTTTTTATAAATAAGATACATTTTATTTCTCTACGAACTTTATACTTTCAGTAACTTTCTGAAAGGAAAATGAATGACAGATCGTTCAAAGGCTTAACGATAAAAATGTTGATACAAACTTCTTTTATCAAGTTGTTTAGTTTGAAAAGAGCATATCGCAACGCAATAACGCCAGCTTGAAAGTCCACCTTAACTACTAAGGTTATTGGTTGTGGTGGCGAAAAATATACTAAAACCAAAAGAAATATTTTAACCCGAAAATTGTGTTGAAATATCTTTGTTCTACTGGCAACATTTATATAAATAAAAATGTAAATGTTTGTTTGTACAAAATATAAAATTTTGATATTAGAATTTTGGTATTAGAATATGCGCGATTGGACAACATGCGTGTTGCAGCGGTAACCACCGGTCCGACACGCAGAGGCCTCCGATGTTATTTAGTAGAGTGTCATAAAAAGATTTCTATACTCTTCTGATAACAACATCCTTTCTCGCAAGGCTATTGACGTATGCTTTTCTTAGAAAGATGGAGTTGGGTGTGCATGTAGAAGAAAGAAGAAAGTAAACGAGCGTGCAAACCACTTGATGTTAAGTGGTCACTGCAGCTCATGGACAACCAAATCGCGGTAGATTCGCAACCTTACATATCTTCTGGATTCGATTCCTTAGTCGCATTCCATGACGTTCACGGGTACACGACTGGCGCTATTCGTAGTAAATAAAATCCTATGATAGCTTAAATTCCAGGGTCTTCTAGGAGTCGAGTTGTAGGATAATTAAAATAAGACCATGACGTTTGTCAAAGCAATTTCATTCATTTCAAGGAACGGTTCGCATTTTTCTCGAAGGAGAAAAGCGGTGTAGCTTGGTATTCCTTTTACTTCCACCTGCTATATCGATTCTGAGGTCTTCTGCATTTTTAGAGCTCCGTAGATAAACAGCAAAACGGTATAACAGTCCCTTTATTGCTATTTCGGCCTGTCCGTCAGTCTGTTCGTATGTCGCTGCCATTTTATTCTAGGAGATTTGAAACCATATAGATGAAATTTGATACTGATGAATATTTATTATCTACGTTTGGTATAATATATGAACTCTTATATAACGGTATATTGAAATAAAGAAATATATCAGGGGTAGTTCTCTACATATGTAACTAAAGTATGAAAAAAATCGAGTGGTGAAGGTATTTAATGGATTTGTTTTACGTTTCAAAAGAACCAAACGAGCGTGCAAGCCACTCGATGTTAAGTGGTCACTGCAACCCATGGACACCCAGATCTAACCTCATGCGTCACTACTCACGAGGACAATGATCGTCGTCTCGTTTGTGAGTGTATCCTGCAATAATGACGATTGTTTTAATTAAGTAATTTGGTTGGTGTCATCTGAGCGTGATGTGAGCTGAGTCAAAATTGAGCTTCGTCTGGTTCTCTTAGAGTATTAGGTGAAAAACCAAAAATATTCAGGGGAATGAATTTGAAAACCACTTTCAACGAAATTTCGATAAATTAGAGGTGCGTGCACGGTATCCAAACCCTGGACCTCCAGTGACAGAAACCGGAATCTTACGACTGAGCTATCAATGTTTGCCTGACTTACATAATTTCATACAAACTAGTGGGAATACGGGACGAATCCGGGATTATGGACTCGCGGGAGCTCCGTCACGTGATTGTTCAAGGTATTAGTTATTCTTCAAAAGTCAAAAAATTAGTCACAGATTAAATAGTTGTAACTACTTATTAAGACTTCAGTATATAAAGCACGTTAATTGGGAAATGCGGAGATAAACAAACGGAAATCTTTTATATGAATTATACATATGTGTTTTCTTAGCTAATGGCTTAGAAATACAATACCTTTAAAATAATCTTTATTATCTTATAATTAGAATTCAATAAAGCTACATTCGACTCCGTAAGAAATATCGTAACAACGGTTGCATTTTTTATGTCCCACTGCTGCTCTATTGCGGATTAGTGGAGAAACGGGTTAGTGGCCAACCCGCGTTGGATCTTTTCTAACCGCCCACAAGGCCTCCGACAAGATTTAATCAGTGCTATCCAATGATAACCGGGACTGAGAGCTTAACGTGCCCTCCAAAGAACGACAGCGCGCATAAAATTTCATCATCAAATCATCGAACTTCCGAATGCGCCCGACGTTGCTAAACTTTGTAGATCGGTGACGATTTACGCAAACTGTGGCGCTGTGTTCGCTTCGACAGCCAACTAATAGGGCAAAAACAATTAATGTCCAGTTTCCTCTAACGCAATAACGAAATAGGAAACCCCGTGCGGATCTCCAATAGCAGTCCTCACAAAGCGTAGCCGTAACAATATGAGAACATAAACAAAATAAAAATAGAAGAATCACCCTCGCTAGTGTTGTGCGAGACAATTGTCCTGATTTTGTAACAATGTTTTGTTTATACTTTTGGATACTTTTGATGTAGGCAGTGATAGCTTAGTGGTATGTAGGTGGTGATAGCTTCGTAACCTCGTCCGGGTTCAAATCCCAGGATTAACGTATATGCATTTAAATCCCAGTTTGGTCGTGGTCATCTTCCTGGTTTTTGTGACACACTTTACTATAAATCACCACGCCACTGATTGCCGCTCTCCTGGAACACTGATTAATGAGATTTCCAATCATTGTTCTAATGTATTCTTATTATTCTATGTGTATATGTATAATTTCACCACTGTTGTCGGTTTACCACAAAAAAAGTTAAACATATGTCAAGTACAAATCTTGTCCCGTTTCCAAGTTTTGTCCCTTCCTGGCAACACTCGTAACCATCGGTACGGAGCGCAAGCTTTACAAATTGAAAGGCAATTTCTTTGAAAGGCTTCTAAGGCTCTCCGCCTGAAAACAACGTCCGCTGAACAAGTGAGCAACGAACGAATGATTGAATCGGATTAAATATGTTCAAAGTGGGTTTGTGAATGAAGATTTGAATGAACAAAGAACGTATAAAGAATGTTTTTTTTTTATAATAAGACGAAATAGGCTGATGTTAAAAATATGTAAGTAGATATCGCTCATCTGACAGAACAATGACGTAAGTACAAAAAAATGTCAAAATTGGCATGTTGAATTGTTGATGTCTTTAGTTCCCGTCGTAAATCTGTCTACACAAAAATATCTCAAAGTAATTCTTAGAGTAGTTTTCAATAGAGATATGAATTGATATGACTAAAAATACGAGCGATATTTACAATAACAAATTTGTAAACGCTTCTCCTGAAAAATTGTAAAAACGTAATTACGTCGTTGTTCTGTTATATGTGCGAAATATGTTTTGCAATTACGAACAATTAATAAAGATCAATTATTTATTAAGTACCTCGGGTAACACGATGGCATAGGGGTAAGATTACGTTACGCTTGGAGTCCAGGGTTCAAATCACACACGCACCTCTGATATTTCGAAGTCATGAGCGTATTAGAAATTAAATATCACTTTATTTAATGGTGAACGAAAACATCGCGAGGAAAACTACCAACTGAAAGTTCTCGAAAGTGTGTGAAGTTTACCAATGCGCACTTGCTCAGCGTGGTGGAGATGCATTAAGACATGAATGGGTTGTTGGTGATGACATTTAGTGATGACTCGCGTGGCGCAGCGGTTACCGTACCAGTCTGACATAAGTTCCCGGCCAAACAAAGACGACGATGATAATGTAACAACTCGACTGAATTTGGCATTTATATTGAATTCAAAATGTAACCACAATTTGAATTCAATATAAATGCCAAATTGTACTAAGCCAACGGACAGATAGTTCAAGAAAAATGTATTTTAAATTCAAATCAACGAAAATATTGAATATTCAAAATATACTAGCAAAGCAATTAATGCTCAATTGTCGCAGTTTGTTAAATTAACACATAACAAGTGATAAACCTATGCATTAATGACGTTATATATTCCAACCTTGGCGAAGTGACCGTGAAACGTAGATTGTAACAGTATATGTGTATTGCTTAGGAATCTTTTGAAATATCATAACGACTTCATACAGACGAAGACTTAATTAACTTATGTAATTATCTATTTATATTAGCTAAACGAATAGAAACAACATTCAAAAGTATGATAGAAATTAAAACCTGTATGTCTGCAAACAAGGATTCAATTATAAAGGCTTATGTTAAGTAACTATAGTGAAACCACTTGTATTTAAATACAATATTTCCCACTACAAGTAAAAAAATACAACTAATTTGTACAGTACAATGGACGATACATTACAGAAGGTATTACTACCTTACAGCCTCAAATTAAAAGGCAAGTTTTATGTATACTTTATTTTTCACTGCAAAAACAATAAAAATACAACTGTTTGTACCATACAATAGACGATTGTATTATTGCAGAGGCGATTACTACCTTACAACCTCAAGTTAAAAGGCAAGTTTTAAATACATTTTATTTCACACTACAAGAAAAACAAAAATACAAGTAGTTTGTACAGTACAATACTTTATTTTCCACTACAAGAACATTAAAAATAAAACGGTTTGTACAGTACAATAGGCGATAGGCGATACAGCAGCGATTATTATCTTACAACTTCAAGTTGAAAGACTAGGTTTAAAATACTCTATATCCCACTACAAGAAAAATAAAAATACAACTAGTTTGTACAGTACAAAAGGCGATAATATCGTAGCGGAAGCCTTTATTATCTTATATACAAGCCCAAGTTAAAAGGCGAGTTTTAAATATACTTTATTTCCCACTGAAAGAACATTAAAAACACAACGGTTTGTACAGTACAATAGACGATAATATCATTACAGAAGGTATTACTACCTTACAGCCTCAAATTAAAAGGCAAGTTTTATGTATACTTTATTTTTCACTGCAAA
>DWKL01003756.1:0-11209 GCA_018249415.1 Phareas burnsi
CTGTAACGTAACATAATCTATATATATTTCATTTTTTTTTTTATAATTAGCGATTTTCTTACCGCCTGCCTTGATAGGAACCCTAGGAACCCTAGATACTTTCGAGTTAAAATATTTTTCATTAAGTTCTTTATGTTCAAATGAAAGTGCACAATAAATTTCGTAAATCGCTATCATAAATAACGGCTTCGTCCACGGAACCAATAATAAAGTAATAAATACTGCTACACCAATAAGGTCTCAAATTATGCTGTAATTGAAAATTAAAATCATTGTGCAATACATAATTTCGTTTCATTATGTTTTAATTCATTTCGCTGTGTCCGTTTCATTTGATCCAAAATTGGTTCAACCGTTTTCAAGATTGCCTCATACAGACAGACTAACGTAAGTATTGCAAATATGATGAGATTAGAGGAACAGTAATCCTTTATCATAACAATTTTGCTAAGTGTTACTTAAGCAAAATAGTTATGATTGATGATAAAAACTTCATGTACAATGACCCAGTCGTTAATTTTCAATTACTTAACTCTACAGAGTTACATGTCTTTCTTAGGTCTCGACAAAATCGTAAATCCCCACAACTAACTTGAATTCATGGCCTACTTTCATACAAAAGCTGTAAAACCAACGAGTCAAGTATACCCGTATATACTGGAATCCCAACGACTACTTCAATAGCGTAATGGCACTTACCTTCTGTTGAGCTCCCTTTTTATTCAAGGTCCTTACAAAGTTACCGGCTGCACGAAGGTTAATTGCTTGTTTAGATTTCTTTTAATCTAAGGCGCTGCGCTGAATAGGTCTTAGTTTTAGTACCTACATATGTTTTTGTTAAAAAATCACGAGCTTTTTCCTTGTTTTGTTTCTTTTATACCTTTAACCATTATTTCAAAAACTTGTTGGGAGTTTGTAAATATTTTTAGTTTTCAGTTTGTGTATTGTGTGTTATCTAAAATCTATCTAGAATCTAAGAAAAAATATATAAAGAGATATAATTAAAAGACAACCGTGCTGAGTTTCTTGCTGGGTCTCTTCAGCAGCAATCGTGTTCCCATCCGGTGGTAGATTTAAGAAAAATATTGTAACTAACAATTTGTAATTTCTCCGCAGGCTTATACAGAATAAATGCATTTCGTTTCATTTCGGGTCTCTAACCTATCATACAACTATCTTGGGCAATGAGCATCAAACGATCCTCTTCATGTTGTCCTGATGTGCTACCTCTGCCCTAGTTTGTCTAGGTGCGTAGTGTCCATGGGGACTAAGTTGGAAAATCTTGTATGTTTCCCTTCTCTACAACACTTTTCAAACCAGAACACACCAGCGTTTAACACTGCTTCTACAGGGCAGAAGAAAGCGTAGCAGTGGCAACTCTGAAGTCGAACCACGGAGGGTTCTACCATCTTAAAATGGAATATCATGTTTTTAAATGCCATGTAATTATAAATGAAATAAAAATTTGCAAAGGCGGAATTCACATTTAAACGTCGGTACAGCGACCATTTATTTAAACAGGCCGGTCCAGGCCCTTGTCGGAAATCTGCACGCCGCCACCGTGTCGCCGTAGGGTGGAGAAATATGCGTAGCCAATGCTTATTGTAAGTATTTATCGAACATATATCTTCTGGCCCATCCCATCACTTTTCCTCTTCCTATAAAAAATCTTTCGTAATTTTAGCTAATATATATGTAGATTTTCTACTTTCTCGAGATTTACGATGTAAGTAGTAAAATAATAATATAATATAATTAAAAACGTATTAAGGTATTTTGAAAAATCCTAAACCTTTAAAATACTGTGCGTGTATTGGGTTCTCGTATCGTATCGAATAGGACTTAATAAGAATAAATATAAGAGAAAGAGAAAGAATAATAATAAATAAATAGAATAAACTGAATAAAAATCAATCCTACATAGTAATTGCATAATAAACAGAAATAGAAAAGAAAGATAGGTATTTTCATCTCCTTATAGGAAAGTAGCTTATATTGCCTATCTAATTTTATCGCTCTTTGGGAAAGGTAAAAATCCTAACATGATGTCATGAGAATATAGATTTGTATAGGTTACAGTATGAATGTGACTCATATTTTGCAAACCAGAAACCGACAGGTTTATTTATTAAGATAGCAACAACAAGCAGGATATTACATCCGGTGCGGCATATTTGAACAGGCTTTGTCAGAATCTTATGCGCCACCGGGGCGCCATAGGAAGAGAAAGCAATCTTGGTTGTTATTAATGATGTCTTGTTATTAATTATATAATAAGTAACAGTATAATACAATTTCCGAAAATTAGGAATTCGTAGAGAATAAACAGTCATAACTAAATCACCAAGTAAAAGACTGGCATTTTAACTTAGTACGCCGGAATTAACACACTATCATAGTGTCATAATAATCTATATAAATTCCAATTAAGTAGGCGTGTATTTTCATGAGTTGTAAATTTAAAACGAATCGGAAATCGAATTAGTGGCGGGTACGACGGTGTGTTTGAGTAGCTCTTAGCAGAAATAAACGCCAGCAACCGAAGTTAAAGCTTGAAGACTGTATTTGCACACCTTTTCTATTATCTAGATCTCTACTTACTTACCTACCGATGTTTTATACTTCTAAATAAATTATATCCTGAAGGCACGAATTCTTTTATAAATTACATCTATTTACTTAGGAAAACGCGTCAAGATTAAGTTGCATAAAATTTCAATATTATTTTTCAAATATCTCGATTAAGTTTTAATGAAGCAAACTAAATTGATAATTCAAAATAGTGGCGATGCAGATGTTAAAATACCTAAATATCAAAATTTATTAAAAAAAGTAAGATACATGTACGTGATATTCTAAGAAGTATATAGATGAAATAAAATAAATATTTTGTGAAAATGACTTATCCTAATTTTGTTTATTTACTGTCTTATTTAAAACTTTGTTGGGATGGTTTGTGTAAAAAATAAATAAATTAATTAAAACGAACAAACAGCTCACCGTTGTGGTGTCATAGAGGACGATCCGACGAGAGCAAACCCTTAACGGCTGATTGTATTTGCCCAACATTTCAATTACCTACTGTGAAAATAAGTTTTAATGGATTCTGTCCAAAGAGCTGGAACGGAATATAAATAAAATGTTCAATGACTAAAGAATATATCTATGATTTATGAAGATTCATTATTCCAATTATATAATTAGACATATACCTACATATAAAAAAACTCTTTTATACAAACATGGAAACTATAGCTTTTAGACTTTAACAAACACGATTACAGATTAACAGAAAATAAAATATTTAAGGGTAAATTCAAAAGTGAGTGAGGCATAATGAAACAGAGGTACATCGAGTACTTCGATCCAAACTGACCTCGAGAATGGACGGCCGATTACCACTATTACTGCTTTAAAAATATTTGTATTTAATTTCAAATATAATATTTGAAATTAAATACAAATATTTTTTGCTATCACGGAACTAAATGGATTCGAATGGTGGTTACATGATCTCTGACTGTTTACCTAAACCACCAATAACTGTAAATTTATATCAATAGAAAGCAGACGTTTTACGTTGAAATTTTGGCATGTGGCGTGATAAATCGGTCTAAATAAATCGACCGGGACCAATTTATTTGCACGGCTAAGATTATTATAAAACAAAGTTAAATATTTTTCGTCCCGAGCGGAGCACGGTCGATCAGTTGAGAGACTTTAAATGAACCTGCGCTGATTTTCTGCAGCTGATTTCCTGAGTTCTTTTCTATTTATTCGCCCTATTTTACTTCACTGGAACGAGGAAATAGACGTAAATAAAATACCCTCAGCGAAACGAACCTTTCGAATAACAAAAGAGTCGGATTGCGCTACGGAACGGAAGCGTGGGTGAACCCTACTCAATGCGAAATCGACGCGGCATTCACGATATTCGAGCTCGATTTCCCATTATATCTATAAAAGTGGTGAATGGAATCAGAAATAAATAAATGTATTGCAGTTTTTTAACATTTATGTTGTGACAACAGAACGCTGAGAACAGACGAGTTAACATGATTCCGTCGAAAATCTCATCCTGTTCTTTCACATTTATTAGCGCCGGTAGGAGCACATTCGCGTCCGGTCGTGCGCGTTGTAATCAATTCTGTCCAAATATTGATCTTTTTTTACTTCCTTTCCATTCTTCGGACGGATAAGACGGATTTTTGTCGACGTGCCTGTAATCAATACTCAATGCACACCCCTTTATTGCGTAGGTAGAAGGGAACTCATATTTGTGCGGCGCAAAGCCATGCAACCTGTCTTTTCTATATTCTTTTCTCATGTTTCTTCATTATCGCATGGTCATATGATATTTTTAAATGAAACATTATCCTTGTCATTATTTCGGATTACACTTTTTGAAACACTGTCCTTTTATAAAGAGAGATATGATTTTTGATTTAGAAAAAAATAATTATCAATCGTACACCATATTACGTATCTTTACTGCAATTTTTTTATAGAAATCCCTGGTCAAATTCATAACTTTAAAGGCACAGTAATGATTAACGAAATATTTAAGACAAATCTAAAAAATTCAAACGGGATAGAAGCGAACGCGATCAAAACCGTAACATAAAAAAAATAGGTATCGTTTTTGTTTTTGTACCCTAATGAAAATGGTTTTATTTCTCTCGTAATAATATAATTTTATAGCAGACACACAAAGTGAAGGTGCATTTCTAGTGAATGATGAGACTTCGAATAAATTTTTATTATTCCGGAGGGCCATAAAACACAAAGCATTAAAATGACGATTAGGGGTCGGAAAGTCTCATCGACCGTAATCGGACATAATGGCGTACTCATACAACAATGCATCAGCATGACAGTCGTAAAAATAGGATCGTAAAGTAAAAATATATATGTATAAATAAGTAAAAATATATAGATATGGATTATTTTTGTGTCTCCATGGACACGCAAATACAAGGTAGTGGACACACATGACAGAGGGAATTCTAGAGAAGTAAGTTTGTAAGGCATTTATTTTTTAAGTCATGCCAAAGACCATTTACGAGTAAATTGTCTGTGGTCATACTTTCCGAATAGTTTCGGAAATATGTTGTTATAGATATTGACCATTCGGGTGGCGCAGCGATTATCATACCGGTTTGATATATACAGGGTTCCGGATTCGATTCCAGGTAAACTTCTAAATGATTAATTTAGATTTCTGTTCTGAGTGTGGGTGTGTGTACTTATCTTGTATGTGTCGATGGCACCCATGACACAATGTAGATATCATAATGTGGGGCTAAGAGTGTCGAAAGAGTTTGTTTTAAAGAAAAAAAAGGAAATATAAAGAAAATACACTTACATCATTATGTATCTGAGATAATATGTAAATATATCGACTTACATCATATATATTTAGGTAAATATTATTATAATTGCTTGGAATTCACTGGTCTGTTTGGACTGTGATCAGTTGAAAATCTCGAGAGTGAGAGATCATCGTGTGGTAATAATGAGCCCTAAGATAGATAATTATATAGGCATATAGACATAATTACTTATTTTATTGCTTCCCTAATACCCTAAGAGTTAATGTCTGTTATTTGCGTAGGTATATCTGTGTGAATGTATCAAATTGCTCTTTGAAGTACTGCACATAAAATTTAAATTGTAATATATACGTTATTATCATTGTGAGCCATTTTGAAAAAGAAAAATTGTGATTTTTATTAACATGTTAATGGTGCAAACATTTTGTAAGAAGACTTATTAAATAGTTAACAATAAACGCATTGTGCACTTCTGTAGAACAAAGCTGGATAGTTTCCTTTGTATAATTTGTCCCAGACAAGACCGACTCCCGAGTATTTGTTCTGAGACTTAGAAAACTTCCCGCAGGACTCGTAACAGTCCGTGTATTGTCAAATGAAACGAGGCGGACGATAATGGAATTTCTGGGAACAACCCTTATGGTTGTGGATTTGCCGCGGAGAGGGAGGCGCGGGGGAGCGGGCGGGGCCTGTCCCGGTCCATCCATCACGCCGCAGGGGTGCAATTAGACGGAGTAGATGTGCTGACACGACGCCGCCGACGCCGCGCCGCATACGCCACTACACCACGTCCATCTCTTGATACAAACTTGTAACATGAATTCATTTTAATCTCTACCATAAAGGAGCTTTTACGCTATGCATATTTAATGCGAGCTTATAATTATTAAAGCGGCATTACGTTAAGAATCACGTCAGACGATATTTTATGTAAATTAATCCGACAAAGTAACCACACTGTTTATAAGATATTGATGATAGTAATATTTGTTTTTTTACTTTAATTTATACAAGCGTGAATATATCTCATTTTATTTTTTATATTTAAGTAGATATTTCTCCTAATTAAATTTATTAAATCGTTCAGTCAGTATCCAAAGTAAATATTCAATTAAATAGCACCTAAGTGACATTGTTTCATATACGCACTTACAAATATAGGAAAGAGAACCGTTTAAGTATAATTTTAAGTAGGTATTTAGTAATTTATCTACTGGTTAGCCGTTTTGAATTTGATGCACTATTAAAATGATACACTATCTTTATTTAAAATATTTAGAAATACTTTATTTTTTACAGAAATGTACCATAAAGCATTTGCAATGATTAAAACTTTTTAAAGAGGTTCTACCGAGAAACAGATCTTTAATTCGTATTTCTTATAAAAATTGGGAAGGAGATAATGTCCGATTGGGTGGGTGCGGAGTGGAACGCTGTATCTGGGAGCACGGTAGCTGCAGCCGATATCTGTCGATAAGACACAAAAACAACTTTTTGATTTATGAAGAAAGCTTGAGTGGCGGCTACCGGGCGCCGCGCCGTTCCCTCGTGGTCGTATTACTCGTGGTATGTAGTGACGTCACCGCGAATATGTTATTTCGATAAACAATATTGACAGGCAGATTTAATGAACCTAAGCGGATTTCTCCGAAATATTGTAATAATAACGATTTTTACAATACACTGCGAGAAGTACGAGAAGTATTTTTGTATTATACTAGGTTTATCGTAGTAATATTTTTGGTGAAAGTTTTTCATAAATGATTTACGTTTCACTATATTTAAAAAGTAGTTAAATAATGAAATACTTTGAGCTACTAGCGATAAAATAAATGCCCAATAAATAATTGAACTAGGGACAAACCTACAAAGAACAATTTTACCCATAGGATTAATTCAAATTGTTTAAAACTAACAGATATCTATTTATTGACAGTTTATTTTACACATTTATGTAATTTCAGTAGCAAAGAAATTGATGATAAAGTTTTGAAAAAACTACACTTGGTTTTACATTGTTTATGATATTAGGTATCTATATTTATGTTGTGAATGTTTCGCGGGCAAGGCTTAAGACGAAAATTTACTTAATTATTTGTTTATCGATAAGATAATCACAAAATATTCTACACTAGTGGAATCTGGGGAGTCGACAAGTTCGGCGTTCCGCGGCCAGATTTTGAAACTTACGATTATGCAAATGAGGCAGTCAGCCAGCCGGGGCATAAAGGTGCCGCCTTTGTATCTAACACTCAAGTTTTATACGCAACACTTAACAGTAAATATCATGGCAATTATATTAAATACTGGCTTTACCTAGCTTGGTCCCCGTGTGGAGCTGATTTCCTCTAATAGGATAAAATAAAAGTTATATTCGTTTCAGTAAATATAAAAAAATACATTACTAAAAGATAGAATTCTAAACAGGGTTTTTTTAAATAGCAGTCATTGCACGAGCACGTAGGATTTAGTCGAATTATTTGGCATTTAAGAAAAGTTTTATTACGATACCACGATAAAGTTACATAATATTTTTTTATAATAAGCATATGTTCCTGGCTTTCATTATGTATATGCTTTGCTAGATACCGCACAATCCTATGTCAACGTTTATAGAAACAGATCAAAATTGCTTCTAAAAGCCATTTTATCCCGTTTTTTTAAGGTTTAATGAATAATTTGAAAATAGTTAAATAGTAAAAGAGTTAATAGAAAATAATTGTGCGTATTTATTACACATTTTATAATAAGTACCTTTTTAGTGTAATGTGTTGTACAATGCGACGTGTAATGATAGTAGTCGCCATTTGGCTGCTATATATTCCTATATTTTTCCGCGATTTTCTATCTAGACAAGTATATAATCGAAACTTTTTGTACGTTAACTTATAATGCTTTTTCAAGCTTGGTATAATTTTTAGAAGTGTATGACCAAATACCTAATATTTAAATCGAATAAATGTTGGTGGTGGAGTTTAGGAAGTAATATCTTTTAGTACATGACTGCACGCATGTATTAAATTCTCATTCGACAATTACTGGTTAATTTACATACCGTATGTGCAATTTTTTTTTAAAGTTCGATGAGTACATGCGATTATAAATTATATTTTATGACAAACATGGAAAGTAAAATTTGACATTGTAATCCAACATTCATATATTATTGACCTTAGCTTTTAAATGAAACTTCTATATTGCTTATAGTGAAATTAGCAACTTCCGTTGTAATTGAATTGCGTAATTCAATACAACTATAACTTGTGTTATGCTATATAATGAATTTTAGTATTTTTATAATTATCCACTAATTTACCTAATACATGTTCTGATTTATATATTTTACCTCCCCTATATAATTCTGACACATTATTTTGTGCGTTATTTATTTTTAAAATACTCACCATATAGTAACTGTAAATAAATGATATAATAATAGATTAATAAGTTATACATGTATAATTTCTTTGTATGAAAAAAAATGAAATTGCTTTTATAAAATACTGGCTGATGTCCGCGACTTCGTTCGCGTGAATAAGATTCATTGAGCACATTGCCAGCTCGCATCCGCGTGTTTGGTCTCATTTCACGTACTATTTTGCCTAAATTGTTAATTTCTTTGCTCATAAGAATCATAGTATACTGATACATAGTCTAATTTTCCTCAATAAATAGCCTATTCATCCAAAAAGTTTTTTTCAAATCCGAGTACGAGTAGTAATCCGGTACTTCTAGAGATTTACGCGTTCAAACAAGCAAACTCTGCAGCCTTATTATGTTACCATAGATGGTTTAGACTGAATGCAGAATACGCGTTAGTGTCCAGGACACAGCACTTGCGTCTTTAGGCATAGCAAAATCTATTCCTGCCCGTACCTGTAATCTTGCCAGGTGATGAGCTAACGCGCAACATAAAATCCATTCGTTATTAGGATACTGTATGAGTTTGTGGTCGGACTAGGAGGAAATACGTTGACCACGTGTTCATATTAGGGGATTAGCGCCTTACCACTGTGGCGGCTGCGAGTGGTCGACTCCCCCCCGTTCCCCAAACTAAGCTTTATAACAACTGGGGCTATTCAATCTTCTTAAAGATAGCCAGCGAAAAGAGGGAGTCTTCGAAACCCTTATTACTCACATCTTTACTTTTAATTTGGAACTAGGTCGTAGCGTAGTAGATAGGTACATTTTCAACATATTTATGGAACGCAACCTTACAAATTGTCATAAGATTTTGTTAGTTGTCACTGTCAGTTTCCTTTTCTTCTGTCAACGTCATTGTCAAATTGTCAAGTGAAGTCAGAATTACTGCTCGACTGTCAGAATTAGCGTGTTGATGCTATTTTAGGTTATCTGAAATCTGTGTTTTGTTCTTCCACTATGGGTAAAGTAAAAAAACAAAAGTTAAATAAACCGAAAAAATCTTCGGCTGACGATGTGTCCAAAGGGGAAGAAGTTCAGGTCGATTCTAAGGAAACCACACTTCAAACTATCTTGGATCAATTGCAGGTTACAATAGTTTAATAGAGAAAGATACCTTTCACTTGTGATTTAATAGAAATTATAGAACGTTTTTTAATTTTTCAGTCTGTAAATGTTGAAGAGAAATATTGTGGACTGCAAACATTCGCACTCTTCATCGAAAACCCAGATAATGTTGAGCATGTTATAAACAGGGGGCTAGTGAAGGTGGTAGCTCCTTTGATAATGGACCCAGCTGGTTCGGTACGGAATGCAGCTGCTGGTGTCCTCAGGAATTTGTCAACAATTAGACTAGAGACTTGTGATGCAATGATGGATCAAGATGTTATGACCCCACTCATATGTTACTTCCATGAGGTAAAAAGATTTTTCATAACCTTATCATAATATCGACTGGTGAAACTATGTTTTTCTTGAGAGATTCAGAATCAGATACTGTGGTAGTATAATCGTTAGTGACCAAGGATCTGCTAGGTAATGCCTGATACTTTGATGCCCCTGTTAAATGCAACCTGCGGTACTTGTCTACAATTCTGGAGTGGTTACCAAACTGCGCTAGGATAAGCAGGCTACTGGGCTATCTCCCTTAGTTAAGCCAATGTGAATCGCCCATTAAGAGAATATATTTGATAGTTGCTACAACAATAATTTGATCAGGAAGATACTACTACCATCCTCACAATCCACTGAACCAATACTTGTGTTTTGATTGGAGAGGGGTGGATGTCGGGTATGCTTATAACAAGGCAACTATCTTAGCTCTCAGGAGTCCTAACTCATCTATCTCACATCTCACTAACAACTTCAGATAAAGCTTCAGTTCTGTTACATTTAAAAAAAATAGTAATTTCTATTAAATAAAAAAGTGTCAGTGTTAAATAATTAACACATTGACTGCTGCAAACGCACCTGTCGTGTGTTACTGTCCACTCCACCTGTGCAGCTCGCATGCATATGGTGTGTGCCGCTGTACTGGAACATGCCTGGAACATTATGTGCTGCATGGGTCGATTGTTTTGAATATTAGCGCCTCTGTCAATGTGTTAAATTGTCTTCTTTTTCTACAGTGCACAATAATAATGTTGTTTGATTAAGGCAGCATAAGTGCCTACCTATTTATAGCTGTCTTATGACAGCAGTGTTAACCACTATTCTAATCTTGTGTTAACAATGCGTTAGTGCAGACTTAGGTGAGGTGTTCCTTTAGTCTCCAAGTAGTCTAGTTTTGTCTATTAGTAGTCTCGAAGTAGTTAAGTACAGTAATACCTCTGTAGCTGATATTAATAGGGGTTTCAATCCTATTTGGGGTTGGTTATAGATAAATTGTTTTAAGCTTTCACGATTTGTATTCATATTTTTATACTGTAAACGGGACTTAATCGCGTAATATTTTA
>DWKL01003757.1:0-11208 GCA_018249415.1 Phareas burnsi
CATACCTTTTTTTACAAATATTTTAGTATTTTTTGTATATCTTGTAACATAATTAAAAATTAATTAGCAATAAAGTATATTTAATTGAATTAATAATTTAAAATAATAATAAATCTCAAGATTTTCTTTATACATACAAGGATTCATTGATCTTTTTCGTTTCACAGGAAGTAGGAGAAGATTCAAAATTAGCTAAAAGTTTCGATAGAATACGATCTATAGTAAGAAAAAAAGGTTTCCTTATATCGAAAAGCAAAGAGACTGAAAAAAAATCTAAATTAGAAGAGCTAGTTAACGAATTTATGATACAACACCACGCTATGAAGGAACAAAAAATGTCAATTCCAAGTGAGCAGAGATTCTCCGGGTCTGTACAAGAAACCATACTGTTCCCACATGACAATATTTATAGTCATAGTTACCAAGAAGCATTAAATAGGTATGATAAAAATATATAATTTGAATACATCAACGAAAATTTAAAATATTCTCATAATGAAAATATGTTACGTAACCTTTTCAGGCCAATTTCTGTGGGTTCTGATTTCGCATATCCTCATCTCTATCAGGCTAGCAATAATTTTAATCATGGAAGTCAAGAAACTCTGAAAGATGTTCGTGATTTAGCAACTGAACATAAAATCACTAGCATTCGGGAAGATTCCAAGGAAAACCTAGATGAAACGTCGTCATCAGAACATCAGGTTCAGGCACAAAGATTATTGAACCAAATGTCTTCGGGATATCACACTCAGCCTTCAGATTCAAGAGGTACTTAAATAAATCTGTTACACTAAACTGTTATAACGAATATTCACTAAACAATTTAATATTTTTAGATGAAAATGAGCATTATGAAATGGCTCAAATATCGAGTCGGACGACACCCGAAAAATTCAGAAAGCCGCCTCCAAATATTTTATATAGTGATTCATTAAGTAGACCAGGAGAAGAAGACATGAAGCACCCTTGGCAAACTTTGGTTTCTTACGTAGATGAATTAACCGTAGGTGGAAGGAAAAACTCTAAGGGACAATACATTGATGCAATGGGAAAATTTCCTGGATTTGGGAAGCAAAAGGAACCCAAAGTTCCACAAGATTGCTTTCCCCGTCAGTGCTATAAAACGTAAGTAACAATAAAATATCTGTAAACGATTGCTGACTTGCCTATATATTCTTCTTATATTTTTCTTATTACTTAATATTGTTTTAGGTGTTCCTGTTGGGATGCTTGTATTCGTACCAGATTAGGTCAAAAATGGATGTTTATCCGGACCTATATACTTCGTTATGTTGACACCCCAGCCTTCGAGTGGTTCGTGTTGGTCCTCATATTCGCTTCCAGCATCACTCTGTGTTTCGAAGATATCCACCTCGAAAAGAATATACCACTAAAGAAAATATTATACTGGACTAATCTCGGATTTTGTATGATCTTCGTGATTGAAATGTTTCTAAAGTGGATAGCGCTGGGATTCTTCAGATATTTTACAAGTTTCTGGACGTTGCTAGACTTTACTATAGTTTTTGTGAGTATAACTATTATTCGTTAAATTCGCAATTACATGTAAACATCAAATAACAGTTTTGCATATTTCTAGGTGTCGGTGTTCAGTTTGTTAATTGAAGAAAACGAAAATTTAAAAGTGCTAAGATCTCTAAGGACGTTACGGGCGTTACGACCTCTCCGTGCCATATCCCGATGGCAAGGAATGAGAATAGTCGTGAACGCTCTCATGTATGCAATACCCAGTATTTTCAATGTGTTACTAGTGTGTTTAGTGTTTTGGTTAATATTTTCAATAATGGGTGTGCAGTTTTTTGGAGGAAAGTTCTTTAAATGCATCGATGATGAAGGCGAATTGTTACCTTTAGAGGTAAGTTATCCATACAATAACAACACGAATGAAAATTTCATAATCATTGAGAATCATAACAAATATTTTGATTCCAGATAGTAAATGACAAGTGGGAGTGCTATTATAATAATTTCTCTTGGATAAACTCCAAGATATCGTTCGACCATGTTGGTATAGCATATTTAGCGTTATTTCAAGTAGCGACGTTTGAAGGTTGGATGGAAGTTATGGCTGATGCTGTAGATGCTCGGGGAGTCGATTTGCAGCCAGCAAGAGAAGCCAACCTCTATGCATACATTTACTTTGTGATATTCATAGTGTGTGGATCGTTCTTCACGTTGAATCTATTTATAGGAGTAATAATAGATAATTTTAATATGCTCAAAAAGAAGGTAAGATTTACACAACACATTTTGGAAGTTACTCTTTACGGTTTTAATGATAATAACATTTATAATACACATTTCAGTATGAAGGCGGCGTGTTAGAAATGTTTTTGACAGAGAGTCAGAAACATTACTACACAGCAATGAAGAAACTAGGCAGGAAGAAGCCTCAGAAAGTGATAAAGCGGCCAAGGAATCAGTTTCTAGCGATGTTTTACGACTTATCGAATTCCCGTAGGTTCGAAATAGCAATATTCGTTTTAATTTTCTTGAATATGCTCACAATGGGTATTGAGCATTACGACCAACCACATTCCGTTTTCTTTATATTAGAAGTTAGTAACGCGTTTTTTACTACGGTTTTTGGCTTAGGTAAGCATCTTCTTCTATCGTTCTTGTTATTCGCACCATTCCAAATATTTTTTTCTCTTGTTTCACTAATGTTTGTATATTTGTACCATTTCAGAAGCAATAGTTAAAATAATAGGTCTACGATACCACTATTTCACAGTACCGTGGAATGTTTTCGATTTTCTCTTAGTGCTTGCGTCTATCTTGGGCATAGTCATGGAGGATATTATGATAGATTTGCCCATTTCTCCCACCCTGTTACGAGTAGTTCGAGTATTTCGTATAGGGAGGATTTTAAGACTGATTAAAGTGAGTATAAGAATCTGCGCATAGTGATCATCACCATTGTTAATGTTATACTATTATCTATTGCTTTCTTTTATGTTTTATTTTGTTTTGTTTTCAATTTCTTGTTACTTCAATCCTTAAGCTTATCTTTGATTATATTTCATTGTCCATTTTCAATTTCTTTGTACTTCAACCCTTAAACTTACCTTTAATTATATTTCATCGTTCATTTTCAATTTCCAGGCCGCTAAAGGCATTAGGAAACTGCTATTCGCCTTAGTGGTATCTCTACCGGCTCTCTTCAACATCGGTGCCTTGCTCGCGTTAATAACGTTTATATATGCAATAATTGGAATGTCCGTGTTTGGTCACGTAAAGGAGCAGGGAGCTCTGGATGATCTTGTCAATTTTCAAACGTTTGGGAGAAGTATGCAGTTACTATTTCGGTAAGGACTTTTTTAAAGATCGAAGAATAGTTACTTTATTACGTTTTCTATGGATATATCTGTAAATTGATTATCTATATGTTATAGCCTAATGACGTCAGCTGGTTGGAACGATGTCCTGGAATCACTCATGATTCAACCTCCAGATTGTGAATTGGGTGATCATGGGCATAGCAATGGAAACTGTGGAAGCCCCCTTTTAGCTATTACTTATTTTACCTCTTTCATCATTATCAGCTATATGATTGTTATCAACATGTACATTGCCATTATTCTTGAAAACTTCAACCAAGCCCATCAGGAGGAAGAGATTGGTATCGTGGAAGATGATCTTGAAATGTTCTACATAAGGTGGTCAAAGTAAGTTACTTGCACAATGATCAATAATTTCTCTAAATAATTATTGTTTTGTATGTGCACTAATAATCTTTTTTCATTACCAGGTACGATCCACACGCAACTCAATTTATAAGTTTTGCTCAATTGTCAGACTTCATAGCTTCTCTAGACCCCCCGTTAGGTATATCGAAACCTAATACAGTAGCACTGGTCAGTTTTAATCTTCCAATAGCTAAAGGAAATAAGATCCATTGCTTAGACATTCTCCATGCTCTGGTGAAGCATGTTTTGGGACATGTAGAAGAAACCGACACATTTAGACAGCTGCAAGAGCAAATGGATATTAAGTTTAAGAAACAATTCCCAACGAGGAAAGAGTTAGAAATAGTATCTAGTACCAGAATATGGAAGAGAGAGGATAAAGCTGCTCGGTTAATACAACGGACCTGGAGAGATTTTGTCAAGTAAGAAATCATATTTCCAACCCTGTTTATGTTTTGTACGTTTTATAGGGTCAAGAATCTGGTACAACAGAAGTAAATTTTACCAATTCTATCATGAAATGCATTGACATCCTTTTCACACATCATCATAAAATTACCCGAAAATTTATCATTCCTAACATAAACCACATGAATACTGGTTTCATAAAAACATTAAAATGAAATTGATTCAAAATTGGTATAAAAATAACAGCATGTTAATCCCACAGCAAGGCGAAGGCCTCGCCTTCTTATGAAAGGGTAACTCATCAAGCTGCTCCAGTGCAGAATAGGTAAATGTACCGAATATTTATCACGAACACCTTGACGCTTTGCTTCACGGAGGAGAAGGAGTTATTTCGAAGTTATTCAAATTTTTGGCACAGTTCTAGTTTAGAACAGAGTCACGTATCAGGCGTCGCGTTCACCTCTCTCTTTCTCGCTCATCAGTTATATGCATTAGTCATTATGAAGTTTGTGTTTGGGTATTCCAGGCGGAAGAACCGTAGCCCCTCTCAGGAAGAAGAAAGCACGAAATGGTCGCCGGGAGGAGGGTGGGGTGGTCGTCTTAGTGCCTTGTTGCATGTGCGAAGAGGCTCGCACGCTTCTAGCCGGAAGTCCTCGAGGGCTTCTGACGCCTCCGACATTAGTGAACTTGGAGGTGCCTGGCTCAACTTGCCGCTCCTCTTGTTACCAGGTGCAACGCCTGGGGAACAGGTAATCATAAATACAAATAATACCCGTAATACCGGTAATTCCATTACCGAAGCCGTTTAGATTCGGTGAATGGATAATCAAAGATATAACTACAAATATAAATTCACATTAGCAAATCTGATCAATGTTAAAGTTAAATTGTAATATATATGTATAAGTGTAAGTTTTATAGAAACCCGAAGATAAAGGAAAATTAACTGCTACTATTCAATTACATTAAAGATTACAGATGATTACAGAGGATCAAAGGGGTAAAATTGAAAGTGGTCAACGGTATCTTAGATCATCATCTTAGGTCATCATTATAATTTTTTATAAGAAATATACCTCAGTGAACTAGTTTTTAGATTAGGTTTTCTTGAGGAAGTCTATTAGAAGAGCCTGCAGCTGCCCATCATCATCCATTAATGCCCCACTGTGGGGCACGGGTCCACTCTCAGAATGAGAATCGTTAAGCCATAGTCCACCACGCTGGCAAAGTGCGTATTAGTAGACTTCACACACGTTCGGAAACTTTACAAAAAACTATCAGATGTAACAACCTCACCATGTTTTCATTCACCGTTGAAGCAAGTGATAAGTAATTTCTAAACCTTAGCCTGCAGCCCACCTTATGTTAAGTGATCAATACACTCCAGGCCCACACTAACTGCCGTTATAAAGCAAGAATATCCGAATGCTAACCACACCGTTCCGTGATCGCTGAATTTCCAGGGAGGAGGTAGTTCCGACGCTCCGCCGGCGAGGAGGCGTTCAGCATACGGTCTACCACTCTTCCTGCGACACCAAGATGCAGTTGACGAGGATGTCGGCCCGAAACGCGCAGGTTCATATGTAATGTTTTGCTTTTTGTGTCTCTTTCTCTATTAGATAGTACCCTTTCTTGTCGATGGAGCTTCACATTTGGTCAGAGTTGTTCCTGACAGATTAGCTCATATAGGAGGAATCCACATCGTATGACAAAGCGGGATTATTATTATTAGATATCAGTGATACCCTTCGTGACATCATATCTAGTTAAAAAATTCTTAATTTGATTGAATTTTTCATGTGAAGCTCCGCTCGACATTCCTGTATGCATTTGTTGTTTGCCGCTGATTATACTGTGATTATTTTCAGGATATGAACCGTCTTTCCACTTAAGTTTTTGGCATTTTGGTGTTTTTAAATGTGCCTTTTGGAAACTTGCAGGTCCCGTCTTGCTTTGCATGACTGCTTATGTATACCGTTTTATTAATTGTTCGCATATATGTAACAACTCTAGGCATGATACATGTCTCCTGAGCGACGTAGATAAGTTGCTGCATGTTCTGTTCTTCAATTTGAATTTTGATGTGAAGGTATCGTATGTAATTTTACGTCTATTATAGGTAATGAATTTATTAGTAATGGTAAGTAGCATAATTTACATATTAAAATAGCTTATATCGGCAAAGGACCCATAACTTGACCTTTTGGAGGAGAACCATATATGACGTGACTTCGTATTGCGCTTAGTTTGTTGACCAATTTGAATGCCATTACTGTAGCGTAGGCTGTTTACGGTGTCATCATAAAAGGAGAAAATATTTCACAATTCCAAATATACATTAGTAATAGTGACCGCCAAACTTTACTATCATTATTGCCATCACTTTCGCGCCTTTCTTTTTTCTAATAGATAACAAAATTTTCTTAGCTTTTGGAGCTTGAAGAGCTCAACTAAAGTAAAAAAGTGGAGAGAAAACGACAGCGCTGTTCTTGAAGGGAACGAGGGAAATTAACAAAAAGGTGGCAGATAAAGACAGATTCGTAGATTTTCCATATGGGTTCTTGAAAACATTTAGGACAGACGACGCAGATGCCATCTACACCGAGCTTCACCCTAGCCATTAATTAAAGGACAATAAGTATCACAGCCTAAATACATTCCAGGTTCACTTCGCCTAAGTTCCCGTCGGAACTCGGCGCGGCGAGCGACGACGCCAGTGCGCGCGCGCACGCCGTCGCCTCACGCCAGTAGCGCCGTCAGCATCCTCGTGACGGAAGCGTCCCCCGACGCCGCGCCGCCCCCCGCCGCGCCCCCCACCGTCGTGCGAGTGCTCGTGCACCGAGAGAGCGACGAACAACCCAGCTGATCCGCGACTGACGAGCCCCCCCAGGCTCCCGTATGATCCGCGACGATCGCGTAACGTGACCACGCAACGGACACGCGACGCTGTCGCCACGAACACTTAGTGTCAAATCGATCGATTGTGTTCAAACACAGCGCAGGGGTAACTCGGTGATATAATGGTTAGATCTTATTATATTATTGTGATTTCGAATCGACGTAGTTTATAGGAACTCTAGATAATTAAACAAACGATAATATCAAGCTCCTAAATTAGTAGAATTAAATATAAAGTATTCAATAGGAACGGGGAACTTCCATGTTGCAATAACTTTCATCGACTTCAAAATAAATTTAATAGGTTACGAAATTAAATTTATCGCTCATTGTGCAATTTTTGACGCTATAATTAATTACTCGTGTAAATTCGTTTGTAGCTTTACTTAAGCTTGATTAGAGATGCTAATTTGTTCGATTGTAAAGCGATTTTATTAGATAATTGTTTAGGCATTCTCTTCTTCGGAGACATATGTAAATTATTTGTCCTTGTAAATAATGTTACGCTTTAAAATCGACGACTGATGACTTATGTGGTTGATTTATAAGAAATTGTTATTTATTGTAAGCTATGAGAAATCCATTTCAATCATACAGCTAACCATTTGTTTTAGTAGACTTGTTTAAAAATACTATCAATCCAGGTTTCTCGTACTTTATGGCTTGAAAACGATTTAGACATTTTTGATCACAGGCTGATTCTAAATATTGAAAAAAAAATTGATAATAACAATTTTTTTTTAATCACTAAAATTTAATATTTTAATGGTCTTCAAATATTTACTACTTATAATTTATAATTGTTAATATTTTAATTTTAAAGCAATAACTACTTTTAATCTACCTTTACGCGGATTTGTCGTCATCGGGTCTATTCTTATTGTTATTAATTAAATTGTTTCATATGCGAATTTGCTTACGATTATGCAAAATACAAAACTGCCAATTATTCACAGAAACATTGTTTTGTAAATTTCGTATAGGAAAGTATCAGGCACTCTTTATTTCGACACTAATTCCTTACTACTGCACATGCAACATTAAATTTATGGACTACCAAAAATAAATAAAAATCTTATGGTGCTCAAATGGTATAAATACATGTTAATAAGGCTCATTATTGCAACTAAGCTTTGATGCAATTTTGTACATACATATTATATTATACAATGCGTTCTGAATATTTGCATTTAGATAATAGATCTTAAAATCATAGTAAACATTGAGCTACCTTAAAAATCACGTTCATTTGCCAAAAAGAATTAAATGATAATCGTAATAATAACAAAAATAAATTTTCAATCATATCATAGAACCATAGTCGGCGCTGGTTTCAGCATTTATATAAAGAGAAGTATTTTATCTACAGATAAGTAAACAGGTTTGTAAAACAAAACAATATTACTCACATTAATTAAAATTAATTAAAATTTTACCAAATCGTAATGCAGCATGCCGTAAGATATTCAATCGCACAAATCGAAACACCAATAAACAATGTTAATGTTAGTTAATAATTAGGCATTTGTTCAGAATTATAATTATCTCACCGTATAATAGATTTGTAAATGGATTGGACATTATTTGTAGGGGATGGGTAGAGAATATGTTTCAGATATATTTATTGCTTTATAAGGGATGTCTATGAAATATTTTAAGAGATTGTAGACGGTAGACGCATAGCGCTGGACACTAATGCCCGTATAACGAAGTAATTACTTGTTATCTTGCATTTTCTCGATAAAGTCGTCATTGATTTGATTTAATTGAGTGTTTGGGTAAGCATTTAAGCTTTTGAAAGCGCTAACTTAAAGCAATTACTGCAGTACAAAGTAAAAATGATTCATTAAGTATTGATTTTTACTTAAGTAGTCACTTTTACTTCTTATAAATACGAGCGTTAGTCTCGTCGTAGCAAGATAGCGTAGCGGAAGATACAGCGCGTAGCACGCGCGAAGCCGTAGTACATACTAGAACGTTATCGCGTGATCCTTGGTCAACTTAGATCTTTCGAATACACATACATACGTATTTTATAACTACATGTCGCATATTAATTTAAGATCTGATTTAATATAAATGACGTTAGATATAATCGTGTGATGATCGCGTAATCACAACGAAGAACAACGCCTTACTTTCTGTTCACAGAAAATTTTGAGTAAGCATGTGATTATCTAACGGCAAAAATATTTGCACTCCGTAATCAGATAACATGTAATGCGTTTGAACGCGTCGTTCCTACCATTTCGCTCTCAGATACTATCGTTCTTCGCTTATTCTGTCATCAAATCTTGTAAAATATATATTTCCCAATAGCCTTTAGAAACAAACAAAAACGGTAATTCATATTTCTGTTATCCTGAAAATAAGCTTTTAAATTTAGAATGTAGCAATATTTTTTAAAATCATAAACATACACTTGAATTAGATTTATTTGCATAGATTATACAACAAAAATCTGTTGAATTTTTATTGAACGTTTCTGAGTTGAAAAAATGTAAAAATGTAAACGCTGTAATAATTACAAAGAACCACTTGATATATTTTATAGACAACCCTTATGATTTATAGATAATGTTTTGTTAATATAAACATCGCAAATTAAAATAACTCATTGTTATAATGTTACGCCCGTCCATTGTTTGTTTTTCTGTTATAATAGTAGCTTTGAGCTTTTACATATAATGAGGACGAATTACAAAAATGCGCTTAATTGAATATTACGCGACCTCCGTATTTATTAAATAGCTAGAATTCGTTAAATGAATAAATTTAAATCGTTAATCAATCGTTTTAGAAAGGTGATTTGGAAAAGTAGACAATAGAGTTAGTTTTTTCTAAAATTTTATAGAATTTTTCAACTCCTACATTTACTTACAATCCTTCAATCCTAACAGTTTCTCTGTAATAGCATGGACCAAACTATCAATTTTATTTCCTCAATTTTAGATAATGCCTTTTAAACCTAACTGGACGCGAAGAGCTGAAGACCGCGCTCAGTGACGCGCTTTGGAGGCCTATGTTCAGCAGTAGACTACCACAGGTTGAAGAGAAAAAGAGAGAGAGATAATGCCTTGACCAAATCCCTTTTTAATATATATTATCGTTTTGTAGTATTTTCCTAGCTTGTTTCAGAATAATTCTGAATTTCGACACCTTAATATTTAAAATTGTAACACTGCTTGTATTCTTAGCGCATTTTCATACACGGATATTAGGCTGAGACACACGGTATCTTGGTGGTGCAGTACATTTGCGCAGAACTTCGTATAAAATGTCGTATAGTTTCCATGGCAACGACGTCACATTGTGTAAGAATACGGCCTGTCATGCTAAGTGTCCGGAGTTCTAATTCCGCACGCACCTCTGTTATTTAACAGAGGTGCGCACTATTTAGCGGCTATTGAATACTTTAACGCGGCGACAAACGTCATGAGAAAATCTACACATTTGACCAGCTCAAAATATGCACTTGGCCAGCGTGGTGGATAGCTTAACCCTTCTTATTACAAGAGATCACGCATGTCTAAGAGTAGCAAAATAATGAGTTACAATTATTTGGTCTCCCAAAGTCGTCAATACAAGATGTATGTACATTTATTTTATGCAAGAAAATCTATGGAAATGAAAATCCCCGGATATGTGATACTCGTATCATGACACATTTGGAGTACAAGCCTTGTATTCGTTTAGAGATTCATTTATTATTCTACACTAGCTATTCTAGCGAGTCACGAGTCCTTTGTCTTAAGTGATACTGAGTCCTGATCTTTAAAGTAGAAAGCTCCAGCCAAATCAAACCTTGTATATTGAGTGTTATGGGACTGGAACTGTACAAACTGTACCGAAATTCGTCCTATCGTCGTATCTATGGCAACAACCTTATGTACGAAGATCTGTGCAAACTAGTATAATCTGTGGTCGAAATTCGACCAACTGCGTACGTTTTCGAAATAGGAAAATATACAAACAACGAAAGAAAGAGAAGGCAAATTAACGTAATCGAGACGCTTTCATCTAATTGGATAAAATTTTGGTTTCGGTTTTGTATAAGCAAATATAAGATTTGCTTATATATATTACGTGCCTTAACAGCAACATATCCAAGATTTCCTTCTGCACAGCACCTTTCGAATACATAATATAGTGTATAACAATTTACCAAGTTCATGTAATAACATACCAT
>DWKL01003758.1:0-11208 GCA_018249415.1 Phareas burnsi
GAGAACTTTGCAAAGAGCTCTTAGATGTGTAGGTTTTCTTACGATGTTTTCCTTCACCGTTAAAACAAGTGATAATTAATTTCTAATACGCACATAACTTCGAAAAGTTAGAGGTTGGCATGGTTCAAACCCCGGCCACTCAGCTTCAGAGGTCGGAATCTTAACCACTAGGCTATCACTGCTATGTTATGTATGTGTGTTATGTGTTTAATATAAATATATTATCCACAAATCCGCAATTGGCCAGCGTGGTGGACTGTGGCCTATCTCTTCTTATTCTGTGAGGAAACCTGTGCTCATCAGTGAAACAATAATGGGTCGATATTGATAATCATGGATATTTTATTACATGCTATTTTATCACACAGGTGTTAATAACGTCTGGATAATTTAAAATTATGTAAATGAGAAGTACATTTAGTTAAGTAATTTAAAGTAAATACTTTTATACCAACCATATGTACTTTACGTATTATTTCCCCCTACCCATGAGATCGGATCACAAATCCGTCAAACATTGTCAGTGGGCGAAGTTGGCGCTAATTTAAGAATCAAGGTCAACGAACAAAGCTTAAATCTATTAGCCTGTTATCACATAGGTCACCTGCGAGAGTCCAGGCATTGTTCACACTGTACACATCGATCACGTATTGACAGGAGCAATTCGATGACAAATACGACCATGCCATATCACACCGAATTCGTGTCAGTGGTTCAATGCGAACTGCTATGCCAAAAGTCGCTGAACAAATGTATAGTACTATAAAACCACAAATTCTGTCACGCATACCACCTGTACGGGCAGTACCTATTGGGTCCCAAACCGCTACCATTATCATTGCTTCACTAATTAGTGTTAAACGTGTCAGTAATGTTTTTAATGTTACTGGTTTACGGAACGTCAGTTTAAAATAACCTAAACCTATAATCGTCAATAATGAAAATACACTTTCTAGATTCGGGTCTATATTTAAGCGTAACTGTAATCATAGATATTACTTATAGACACTTGGATGAATACGTAAAAATAAATATTAATATGTGTTAATTTCTTACCTTAAATACTATTTTGTCCTTCTCCATTGTTAACTTTCAAAGGAGTCTCAGTCGTGGCAGCCTGGAACATAAATAAACTAGAATAAAAACAGGAAACAAAAATAGGAAAATGCCTGTGAGAAAAGGAAATAATCATCATATTATTTAGATAGATTCAATTCAGATTACTAAAACTGAAAATAGATATGCGGTCTACTTACGTAACTGATTATGGTCATGTCATTATTCATCATCATTATCAACCTATTAGTGTCGCACTGCTGGGCACGGGTCTCTCAGAATAATGGATAAGCCATAGTCCACCACGCTGACCAAGTGCGGATTGGTAGACTTCACGCATCTTCGAAAACTTTACAGAGAACTTTCAGATGTGTAGGTTTCCTCACGATGTTTTCATTCACCGTTAAAGAAAGTAATTAATTTCTACTTCACTTAACTTCGAAAGATCAAAGGTAGGTTCGAACCCCGGACCCCAGAATGTGAGGCCGGAATCTTAACCACTAGGCTATCACTGCTTGCAAAGTTCATATAATTATATATATACATGTGCTCAGTATCGGGACAATAAGGGTTGATGATGACCTACATACATAATTAACGTAAAAAACATAATGAAAAAAATAAGATTTCTAATAATATTTGTCTATTTAATTAGGTAGATATGTGTTTACATACATAAAGTAAACATATTTAATGCAGACAATTCAAGAGATATATATTATCTACCTAGTTCGATTTTTACATTTTCATTTCAACCTTGTTACACATGTGGCAAATTGGAATTTGATTTTGTAAAGAAAAACAACAATTAGTTCATTTCTTTAAAACCATTGTATTCTATTCGGCTCACATTGAACTTTGAACTAACATTGAACTTAGACCTATTCCTTAGGCAGACGGGAAAAATGACCACGGTAAGGTTCCCCTAAATCCATTATCGGGTGGCGCAAAAAATAATACACAAAAATAACAAAATTAACCCATTATTATGCCTAATCTAAGAATTACTAAATGGAAGATATCCTTTAAAGCCGACGATAAATTAATGACTGTTCTGAAGTTGCAAATATTCATAGCCGACGATGACCTTATCGCCTTCCCTATTCGCTAGTTGTAGATTAAAAAGTAGGTAATTGTATTGATTTAGAGAGAATAGATCGACCACAAAAATCTGTGGATACCTAATATCTAGATCGTATAATAATCGACTAAATGGTGGCATAACGCAAACCGCTAATATAAAAGCGGAACAGCTCTAAGAGTTATGAGGTTCAGCTGGGATCTCATAATTTTTGAGGACGAAAATCCTATTATCATTGTATAATATAGATTACAGCAGTTTTCTAGCAAAATATAGCAGTAACTGTTTTAGGAAGAAGAAATAACAACCAGCGCTAGATGGAAATAGGTATAAAAATGGTGGCTCTCAACTCGGACCACGAAGAGTTCTGCCACTTTCCATTTGGCTGCAACCCTTCTCCATGTCCCACTACTGAACACGGGTCTCTCCCCACAACTTGGAACAAGCCTAGAGCATTTTCCACCAAATTATTCAAATGCCAATTAATAGAAGTACGAGTTAGTTTGTTCGATATTTTCAAACAGCCCACTGGTCGCCAAAAAGATTTAACGACTATTACCAAATAATAACAACCAGGTCCGACAGCTTAACGTGCCCTGTGAAGGACGGAAGCGCGTAATTTAGCCACTAACGGTCACCCATCCAGCTCCCGACCGCGTCCAATGTTTCTAACTTTTTAGATCGGTTACGATTTGAACAAGCTACCGGATTGGGTGCACTTTATTCCACCTTCCATTTACCTTACTTATTTACCTGCACCAATCTACATGGTAATGATATTACAAACGAAGCACTTACTTTATACTCCGGCATAAAAATTGATCACAACTTTAATTGTCTATTTTTACGCAAGAATCGTGCACGTTATGCTACTTTAGCATGTTAATTAGTAAGATCAATTAAGAAATCGTGAATATAGCCGATTGGGTTATTCCTAACAACGTGGGAGAAAACGCGTGGCAGTTGACACTAAATAATACTTGCCAATTTGTATGGTAACGCTCTTAGGTAGATATATGAAGGACGTTTTTGTTAAAGAATAAACCTATGAAATCAAACATAGTCTATATTATACAGAAATTTTAAAATGATATAATACTATATAATATAATAAAATTGGAGATTGTTTCTTTTGTTCGTTTGCTTGGACGCATTAATGTGTAAATCTAGTTACTTTAGAATATATAATAAGTTATGAAAAAATCTTGTTTGAATTTGATAGGGTATTTATTGAGAAGAGTTTTAGATTATGTCATATCATCCTGCGATCCTTACGAACGGACCAATTGCCATTCTAAATTTTATGTAAGAAAATATCTAAAACAATTATTTAACAGGTCATAAACTTTTTCTACGCTCGTAGAGATCCCCAGTGTTGTAAATTCAATAGATACTCAAAAAGTCAAGTACACAAACATCCAGACCTGGAAGAAATATCTCAATTTATTATTTAATTATTTGAGCACCCGGAACCCTCTCTACAGCAGAGCGTCAAGATGATATTACGCTTCAGGGTTCAGCAATTAATAAATAATTAATTATATTGTGCCTTCGACAAATTTCAGGTGTCTTGTAAATAATACATTTTCCCAACTTTGGACAACATTTACCAACCATATGAAACACATGGTCTCTCCTTTCAGGTAAGTTTACAAATAAAGCAATAAGAGAAAGTCCAAAGAGACTCTAGTCTCAGGTCCACTCGGCCAAACATAGTAATATGCCTTTATAGACTGATCTGTAAATTAATTAATCTACCTCTTTGTTCACACCAGGAAGACAACACCAAGGAACTCTACTATCGTGCATATTATTTTAGCTTGCTTGTATTTCATTAAATAATTATAGGTTTTGACTACAAATTTTTCGTTAGCAGTTACACTTTTCAAACAATACTATCTCTACCTTCTGAAGTCAAGGAACATAGCTCCATTGCTGCAAGTCTAAAGACCTCTTAAGAGACACTCAAGACGCGCCACCGTAGACCATAACAGATATTAATTAAATATATAGCAATTCATCCGAATATCAATGAAATATATCTTAATTAATGCGGATATCTATTAAATATACCTATGTATACGTGTTTTATTGTGTTTATGCATATTCTAACTTTGAAAGATTCATTCAATCTATGTGGATAAAAACGTACGCGCAATAAACGTTTTACGATGTAGATACATACGTGCCTGTATAAAAAGGCATCGACAATGCTCGCATACACAAATAACTACATAAGTACTTATTTGGTAATCTGAAACCGGAAGTCGGTCCAAAAAAGTCTAAATAAATTCATTCTCATCTTATATATTACTCATTTATCGTCAACATAAAATGAATTCTTAATGGTTGCTGAAATCTTTGATGTTTTGTGGTTTAAATTTTAACGTACCAATAAACTCTTAATAATTACATACTAAATTATACGGTAGTCTTGAATCACCTACCACATAACACAAATACGGAATTGAAACATAAGGACGCATGATTTCTAAGCGGACTTAAGTACTTACAGTGTAGGTAATCTTTGAAAGCGCTATTAACCTCTTAAGGATTACACAGAGAGTTAAATAGGAATTATTAAAGGTAGAACAGTTCAACCATAGATAAATAATTGAACACTCCTTCTAGAACTCTTTGTGTTCAAATGCAACATCGCGCAGTTGCTCAATATATACTCAGCTCAGCTCAGTTAAAGGGTTTGGAAAACAGACTTAAATAGATACTTAGATGAGACGATCTGACTTAGTCCTCAATTGCGATATTTTTCGATTAGGCCTTTTGATTTAATAATATTCTGTTACAGATGACCATGGGCGGAACAAATTTAATATTAGGCGGATTAAATAGGGAGTAAAAATATGGGATGACACCAACGCCGCTCTCATAATCCTCCGAGAAACAATTGTTGTGCTTCTGTTGGAGAGCTGTGGCTGTCGGGTACACATACAGCGAAGCAACCTCACATAGGAATATAATCCTGTTTGAGGTTAGATAAGGATGTCCAGGGATTGCAGTGACCACTTACCATCAGGTGGCCTGCACGCTCGTTTTAAAAAAATAAGAAAGATATATTTTTTTAAGTAGATGCTTTTAAATTAATGAATAACCTACACGTTGATGGAACAGAGTTTTCTAACATGCTACAGACAACACAATAACTTTGGTGTAGCTGCAATTAGACTTAAAATGAAATAGATAAGTAGTAATAGTAATAATAGTAAAAGGGTAAGTAGGTAAGTAGTTATGTATGCACCCAAGAGCTTATTTCCATATAATCTATTCAACATTTCCCCAGTTCTTTAAATCGAGATCATAAATTATGAGCATTTGCTCAGAAATCTTTAGGAGAAATACCATTTGATAGCAACTCCTAATTTAATATATATGTAAGGGTATACAAATATAAGGGATGTATTCTAGATTTTTTGATTGTCGTATGAAAAATAGCGAACCTGGACTAGGTATCTAATCAATACATAATTATGAATGTATTGATTAGATACCTAGATATCCAAGTACTCCGTAAAGTAATTATATTTTCTATTTACTTAGATAAATAATTTTACATTATATTTCACTGATAAATATTTTGTTAGAACTCAAAAATAATATAGCATACCAACTTACTAACTTAAGTTTATGACATGTCCATCATCTTTAATCAACATTTCTCGCGTTATAAACGTACGTACCTAACATACCTAATCCTGTTAGTGCATTTTAGTATTTGTTTAATACATTTTCTCATACCTTGTATAGTTTTAATGTGATTGTACCTACTCTTTGCGTGCAAGCATAAGCGATATTTAATTTCTTTCTTCTCTTTGAAATATAATTGCTTATGTTATTATCTAATTAATTATACATGAAAACAAGTAATGTAATACAAACAGTCGACTTTTATATATTTATTTATAAATTGTAGGAGAGTAGCCTCGTCGATACTACTTATCTGTGCCCAGGTGCCGCATTATAATAAACTCTTATGAAATTATTGTAAAGTTTAGTTTCAAAATCCTATGAGGTTCACTTAATTGCCTACACTTATTTGCAAATATTATTTTGTGATCACGCGTAAGTCTCAAGCAAATTGTTACATTTTCAAGCATTAAATAACATCTACTTATATTATACTTACGTATTAAATGAACTTTACAATCATAAACTGATAACACAACACTATTGTTCAGCGTATGCCTACAGATCAAATTTGCCGCGAATAATTAGAATGGTTTGTTTACGCAGTTGTCATGGCAACATGTATTATTCAATATGGCGGCCTATGCGCGCACGCCGCTGTGTACGAACACAGACTGGCTGCAGGCTGCGCTCGAGCCGGCCATCGACCACCACCCGGCTCTTCAGAAAGCGAGAGGAAGAACAAGCCTCAAGCAAGTTTTTATTGTGCAAGGACAAGTGCACATATTTTCCAATAATCCATTACTAATTCGTATGCGATGCGCAACGCTTATCGTTTTTTTAGTTCCTCGCCGTGTCTAAATTACACTCGTAATGGATGCATAGCTTATAACTATCATGCAACCGGCACCCAAATTCTATTTAAATCTTAATTAGACTTATGTAGAAGAAATTGAATGTCAATAAATGTGTTATGTGTCTTAGGTACCTAACAGAATCAGATGGTATTTGCTTTTGTCTTAGCATTTTTTATACAAGGGAAACTGTTTTACAAAGCAAAGTCAAAACTGGATATGATAAAACTTTATTTTAATACAATTTTATACAAACTAAAATAAAAAGTTTTTATAATCGTAAACAAAATAATCATATAAGTAGTAATTGTTATTGAACTGTAAGAAATAGCTACTTAATAAAAATTCTGAAATTAAATTTTTTGAGACCATAATAAAATTAAAAGTATGACATTAGTACACGTTATTAAAATTTACTCGAGAGAATATAAGGAAAAAAATAGCCAATTCACAACGGCAAACTTAAATAAATCTATTTAAAGCTAGCAAGATACCTATCAGAAAAATTAACTACAAGTAAACAAGGTCCATTTCATACAAAAAAGTTCCCGTTCAGGACAGATCTTACAATATCAGTAATATTATGTAGGTTATGAAATGGTATAAGGATTAATATGACAGAACTTATAAACGCTATAATTAAGACAATACATGCTACATAATATGAACGTTCGATAAGTAACATTACATGGGTAAGTTAATTCAGTTACAAAAAAAACAATTTAATTAATTAAAACAAATGATATGATGCATTCTTGTAGCGTTTAGCACGAATGTGCTGCTCGCGTGTACTTCATAGGCGCTGAGCGAAATATTGCACTGTAATAATATTCATATCATAATGAAACAGAAATGTTCAAGTAATTAATATCATTATTTTATAATAATTACCCTATAGTGCTATATTGTATACAGTTGCAATATTACGCTACGCTCCTAAAATATTAATTAATATAACACTAAACTAAAAGAACACATAATAACAAAGCAGAAAAAAGCATAAAAGACAAAACTCAATCGAAAAACATTGGGAGACAAGAAGTTATCGACAACAAAAACACTTCATTGTATAAGAATTATTTTGTATCGTTTATCGGACTATATTTCATATCCTAAAATTATAAGATAAAATATACAGCCAAGTGATAAAGTTTTTATGAAAACATTGCCAAAATAGTGATACTTAGATTAACAATATACATATAGTAGCACCTATATTATCTTTATCTATATATTTTTGTTTTTCCACAAATCTTACACAGTATTGACCACCTGATCAAAACACTTCGCAACAAACTGTTCTTTTTCGTCCAATTTTTTTGAGTCGCCCGTCGAGTGACGAGTCAACATGGCGTCCTGAAGTGCGGACAGGGCTTCGGACGTAAACCTCTTTCCTTTCAGGTGCGTAATGACTGATGCTTCTCCGTGAAAGCCGGATTCAACGAGGCCCGGAGGAATGCTGAGCGTGACGTCTTTAATGAGACCTTTCTCCACGGTCATGTTGATGACCAACTCCTGGGTGGCAGCATAAACTCTGGATGGCGCGAGTAACTCGACGGGGACAGGGAACGAACGGCTGACGGTGAATACAGGCGTCCTGCCATAGCACCACTCCCATGTCTCAAGTTCATTCTTCAACTCCGCAAGTCCTGTTAATTAATAACAAGTAGGTAAACTTTTGCTGGAAGATCAAAAGTGCAATTTTTAGATATTGGGCCATTTATATCCAGCACTCTATCACAATGGGAACACCTATACTCATACATTATTATTGGAAGAAGTGACCATAAATGTCTATCAGGACCTATCCATAAATTATTATATTGACGATGATAATTAAAAATAAGGTAAAAACATCAAATATTTTTTATAATAAGTCTTATTTATTCTGTTCCATATATTTTTATACACTCACCTGGAAACCATTCATCAGTGGGATTAACAAATTGGAAACCCCGCTGCTTTGAGATCTGGCCTTGACCACCGTCCTCTAGTTGCAGAGCGCGTGTTCGAAGATACTCGTAGCCAATGGCGGTTTGGAGACTGTCCACAGTGACCTTGTTGTCCAGATCAACCAAGTTGACCACAGGGGAAGGAGTAGAGGCAGTCGCCTTTGTCTGTATGCCATGCTAAATGTAATAAATATGTGTTCTTAACTTGTGTGCTTTGGGAATGGGACAGCTAAGCAGCACACACAATAGATGTTATAGAAAAATAATGATTAACAATAACATGTTATATAAATCAAAACCATGACATGCAAAAAAAAATATTTTAATGTATCAGCAACATTGTTGTGGAATTAGTGTCTTTAATGATAATATACTGGATTCATAGGTTGCATGAATCATGTGTAAATTAAGTGAACTTTAGTGACATTACATACTCAAATATTCATAATACTAGGCAGCCATTGCATCGAGAAAATGTATGCAAATTTATTAATTACATATGTAAGATTTGGTGTATTTTTTAATAATATATAACATCAGAATAATGTAAAAAGTTTAGGCAACATTGTACTATTTAGTTAGTGTTAAGTGTTAAACATTTATATTATAAGACAAGAAAATTTATTAAGTATGATAATGCTGTCAAAGCATATCAGTACCCTCTCAAACACATCTGAGTAAAATAAACATTAAAATCGTCCAGTTACAAGTGGACTCTGTACTCACCTCACGTTTTGCAAGTGCTTTGCTGAGATCTGCCTTATTGGCGTTGACTAGAAGCGTGCAGTGATGATAAGCAGTGAGACGGCCTAGCTTTGCTGCTGTACCAGAGATCTAGTAAAATGGTTGTTAAGGAAAAAATTTTTATAAATTTATAATAATTGAACCATTGTATAGTATTCCGCAACACAGTACATATACCCCATTTGTGAAAAACCCCGTTATATTGAAAGTGTATTCTTAGCTTAACCCCAATAACAATAATATACTAAAATAAACTTCAAATTAATACTGGTAAGAAAATTATGCATGTAATTATTCACAAAAGGATACTTTATATTTGTCTTGGAC
This sequence comes from Phareas burnsi, assembly GCA_018249415.1. Classification (NCBI taxonomy): domain Eukaryota; kingdom Metazoa; phylum Arthropoda; class Insecta; order Lepidoptera; family Hesperiidae; genus Phareas; species Phareas burnsi. The sequence goes on from DWKL01003758.1 coordinate 9,657, forward strand.
AATGAGATCTTGGCGCTCATTGATAGTGGATCTAATTCCAAAACCTCGGAAGAGTGCTCTCTTGATGAGTTCTAAGTTATATTTTCTATCATATCGCTCTTTTGGTGTGAAAAAAGTAATATTCAAATTGCCCCTGTCATGGTACACAGTGCCACCACCACTGTTTCGACGAGCTAAGGCAATGTCCCGTTCATTCAAGAGTGGGATGTTAGCTTCTTGCCAAGGGTTCTGATGCCTCCCAATGACAACACAGGGCTCATTACGCCATACCATCATTACATGATGATTGGAAAAATCCATATTTCTATACATCCAATCTTCTAAGGCCAGATTTGTGTAAATATCATTTGATTGAGACATAAACACGGATTTAGTGATGTCCCCCTCGGGTGGCAGCTCCTTCTCAGTCTTCTTCGAAGTCACAGTTTTGCTGCCAGTGACCAAAGTGCGGGCACTTGTTCGTCTTGTGATCCCGACAAGTACACATGCAGTGCTCATCGCAACCTTCTTCAACATTGACTGAGCCATCTTAATATTTATTAATGAAGTTTTATAAAACGGATACTTTTCTGTATGAACGTCACACGGGCAGTGCTTTAAGCGTAAACTTTTAAAATCGAGTTTAAACTAGAATTGCGAAACTATTACAAGTTTCTATAGTCCAATTGTAATACACTAACACATACAAGATCCGGCGTCAGTATCAGCCGACGAGAGGGAGATCAGATATTCGTGAAGAGCAATCGTCTGATGCAGCCACTTCCAGGTTTGGTGCAGGGTATTAATTCGATAACGAATCCCCAAACAGTCCCGACAGTCACTTGGCATTCCTCCTCTTGGATGCAGGATGAACAGAAAAATCACAAAACAAATTAGTTTAATCACTAATTTGCAAAAAAAAATATAATGACAAATAATATAATTTCCTCCAACTACGTTACAACAATGAATTTACTCAAATGAACACTTAAAAGTACAAGCGAGCGCGAGCGTATAACAATATCTGATAGAATTACCTTCCGACGTCTCATTTTATTCCCTCTGATAAGGGGCCGAGGAACTGGGAGGTCGGGCGAGGGCATTCGAAGTTCAATTCGACCCAAGCAAATAAACAACCTGATAAGAAACACGAACGAGCCACGCGTAGCTTTGTTTTATCATTGTGCCTCGTGTCGTCTATACGAGACAATTAGTTTGAAAATTAATCGTTTTATTAAAGCAAAAAATACTGAAATAGGAAGATAAATAATAAAATTACAAATTAATTATCATTGAGAACGTAGAATAGTATTTCGTTCGAACACCTGACTTTTTTTTGACAGTAACATTTGCGTTTATTTATCTATGGGTTCTCCATAAGACAGTTACTCATTCTCTGGATCCTATGCAGCGTAACTTTAGCGGACGTATAGTAAAATCACGCTCACAGGCGCTGACCTAGAAATTAATACTTTGTAATAATGACGAAAATGTCAAGCTATAAATTAAGCAGGCATATAAAATAAAAATATGATCATCATTTATTTTTATTATTTTACACATAACCAAGAGA
>DWKL01003759.1:0-11207 GCA_018249415.1 Phareas burnsi
TCGATTTGAACGCAATTGTGTATTATATGTATATACTAGTAAATAACACGGGAATCATAAGTTTTAATAAAAAAAAACCCCCAGTGTGAGAGGCTGGAATCTTAACCACTAAACTATCACTGCTTAGGTGATAAGTGACTACCAGTGGTTAAATTTAATGGGCGCTCCCGTGCTTCGGAGAACACTTTAAGGTTCCCGATTGTTATCATTGAATAGCTATCTTGTCGAAGGCCTTATACGTGGTTTGAAAACATACGACACCAGTAGACCACCAACCCGTATCTGAATGAATCCGCACTGGAGCAGCGTGGTGGAGTATGGTCCAGGCCTCATCATACTGTGAGAAGACTCATATCAGATCCAACCAAGCACATTTGGGTTAAATACATATTGTAACCCCTTTTATATAAAATTACGATAGATATATTTTTTCCAAAAGATTACAACCTGTATTAAAAAGTATCAACAGATTTGTCACATATACATTCATTTTATTGAATATAAAAAAATAAAATAAAAAAAATCCAGATTGTTTTATATAAGCATATAAACATACTACGTGTCTATGACATAACTGCTACATTGATATAGATCATCTTCGTACCAGCTCGCAATTACAAAAAACCGTTGCTTATGAACCTGTAACATCGCGTGGATCGCCGGTGTGAGTTGCCTCGCGATTTTACGCATGTCGTTGCCTAATCCTTTGCCCTTAATATTGATAAGCCTCCCCTGCCTCGAAGACCAATATTTCCCAACGGCCGTTGATTAACACGTTAGCCTTGTCTTCGTTAAAATATGTACAAATTTATGTATATGGTCTAAAATCAATGATCGTTTAAAATTATAGCAGGGCTTAATCGAGTCAGTGCGACATTGAAACGTGTTTATAGCGTATCGTCAATATTTTAACTATACGAATAAGTGTCTGTATGTAATTACAAAATAACTGTGACTTACTAAGATTCTAAGTTATTTTGCATTTATCATCATGCCATTAATGTCCCACTGCTGGGCACGGGTCTCCTCTCAGAATGAGGAGAGTTAGACTATCTACCACGCTGGCCAAGTGCGGATTAGTAGACTTAACATACCTTCGAGAACTTTACAAAGAACGTCTCAAATGTGTAGGTTTACTCACAATGTTTTCGTTTACCATTAAAGCAAATTATAATTAATTTATAAACAAACGCACGCAAGTTAGAAAAATCAGAAGTGCATGCGGGATTCCAACCGGACACCCAGTCAAAAGGCCGGAATCTTAACCACTAAACTAACACTACTTTTGTATTACCAAAACCTAAAAACAGTTCTTTTGTTACTTCGCCTGCACCTACTTATGATAGAAATGGCTGGACCGATTTTTATATTTTATTTTATATCTTAACTTAGCAGTAATCAACGTCGCTTACAGATATCTGCAACACTAGACGATTCCCCAATGTATCGCCATTTTGAAGCAGAGCTCTTTTTGCACTTTATATGAAGAGTCCAAGTATGACATGGGACTTCCAACTCCAAGAATACGTTAAGACGAAACTCATTCCATATTTCACACGTACGCGGTAGAAAAAAAGGCGCAAACCAAACTGTGATTAGTGGTGGGGTGCGAGTTTCATATAAGGTTTTTAATTCACATCTCTTTAATGTATCGACATATAGGCGGTGGGGTGCGAGTTTCATATAAAGATTTAAGGGAAGTTTTACTTCATATCTCTTTAATGTATCGACATATAGGCTGCCGTTGAACGAGTAATTCGTACCGTTTCGGACATAAGTTATGAGAATCGTGCCTCAAATTGATAGATCAATAAGCTTCTAATTTAATTCGTTCATGAACTAATCGTCCTGCCTCTCTGGTATAACCGCCAATTTTGACAGCTTAGACGCCTCCATTATTTTAAAAAAAGGGATAACGTCATATAGATAATGTCACTGATTGCTATTTATAGGTCGAAGTATAGAGTATATTTGTATTTGCAGGATCGTTTCGCATAAATTATTATGAACTTTTGATTTCCGACGTCGTTGCATGTAGAATTAATATCGATTTCATTTTTTATTCGTTTAACTAGTTTAGAAAATCGAATCTGCTGTTTCAATTAACTTTTTAATTTTTATAGACAGATCAAATATATTGAATATATATAGATTGACAGTCTAGATTGAAAAAACGTCACAAAATACAGATTGTCATACGTAATTCCAAATTCAAATGTAAATTAAACTTGGCGCCGTTACCCGTCTGTTGCGCACGTTCAGATTAAATCCAATCATTTTTCATTTGTCACCATGTATAATATAAAAGTTTTTGTTTCGATCGTATTCGGCTAAGTGTAACCAATTCAAGGCGGTATCGCGGGCGGAAATCCAGTATTTTATAAATATCAATACAGATACCAAGATTACTCAAACATGACATTCAGCCTAAAAAGGAACGTGCTTCCTGTTTCGCAAATATGTTTTATTCATTTCAAGAAAAAACGTAAACCAAACAACATTAAAATTTTGTAGCTCGAGGCCAGAACAATCCTTAATAGAAATTGAAATGATCTCAGACCTAACTAAAACAGCCTTGACTAAGCCTAGAATAGAAACCTGAAATTTTAAGCTCGAAGTGTTCATAAATGCGTAAATTATTGTTTTTAATATTATAAAAATATTCGATTAATGGGAATGCACCCAACCTGATTATAAATAGTCCATATATAAATTTTATTTATATAATGGGTACTCATAGCATGCAGTTTTTATATATCGATATTTCGACCCAATGCAGGATCGTGGTCACACCAACTGGTTCGATATATCAGCATTTAAAAACCGCGTATAAACGTTATACCCGCGTATAACCCATTATATAGATAAAATATATAAATTTTGAGATAATATTAACTTAAAGTCAGTAAATACATAGATAGCATATATAGATAGTAGAACTATAGTTCGTCCGAGGAAGTACCACCTTCTCTCTTATAATTTACTATAAAGCAATTTTTTTGTTTCGGTTGGAAATGTGCGGTTGCCGGGCATACTTACAGCGAGGCGACTCGTACAACCATATACGGCCTCAGATAAAACTTCAGTTTTGTTTCAGCTTAGATCTGACATACTATCAGATGACTTAACATCAAGTAACCTGAACATTAGTTTGCTATTCTTCAAACATAAAAAAATACAGCAATTACCCTTCATTTGGGTGACGAAAATGAATACAAATATATGTGACTTAAGGATATCATGTAAGGCATGTATTACACGAAGCGTTCCAACTTACTCCAGTCCTATTTGGACACGTATGGCTGGGCTGTAGCTTAAACCTTCTCATTCTGAGATTTATGTCCCAACAATGGGACTGTACTGGCTTGAAGAATGCCACAAGAGATTTAGCTTATCACTACGTATTTTAGATAAATCTTATACATATATCTACTAAGTACTACATCATCCTTCTACTAAGTAAAAGTTTTAGTTAGGTGGTAGAACAATCGTTCGTCTGGGGAAGTATCACCGCCGCCCTCATAATCCGCCGTGAAGCAGTTGTTGAGTTTCGATTGGAGAGGTGCGGTTGCCAGGCACACATGTAGCTAGGCGACCATCTTAGTCCTCAGGCGTCGTGACGCATCCATATACAACCTTTAACGGAACTTCGGTTTTGTTTGAGATTGGATGTGGGTGTCCATGGGCTGTGGTGACCATTTAACATCAGGTGGCCTGTATGCTCGTTTGCTACTTTACAAACATAAAAAAAAAGTACTACAAGTTACTTTTATTTTCAACTTTTATTTTCATCACTACAATTCAAAGTAATTACGTTAGTAAGCTTCGTCTTAGTAATAGACAGCTATCCAAGCAGCTCTCTAAGAAGCGTACTCAATGCCTACAGACGATAGTATATATTCAATACAATCTTTAGATCAACGTTGCCTACATTGAACATAGTATACGATTTATAGAATTCAGTCTGTCACGAATGGCAATTAGATTAGCGCAATTAAGCTCCGACACACGCAACAACTTTTCAAACGATACAAATTGACCCAATTTGTTTTCCGTTTCCGAGAAAATGCACATGTGACGAAACAATACCGGTTTCGTTCGCACTATTTTTCGTAATGATGTAATATGCTGAGCAATGTATTGGACACTGAAAAATAAAGTCGTTCAAGCTTCTATTGTTCTTCTATTGTTTAATTACACGCGTTATTTGTCGCTTATGTGTCGCTATTAGCCTGTTTGGTGATTAAAACCAAAAGACGGAACGGTCCGTGCACAGAACATAAAATACAATGGAATTAGCTTAAGGACATTTTTTTATGAGAACCAATATTTTACGTTCTGTGGGTCCGTATTAAGCATCTTTTTAAGTTCAGCTAATACGTAGATTGGCTCTACCAATCCGCATCCACAGCTTGAGCATGCTCCAGGCCTCCCCCAGTTGTGGGAGAGATCAATACCCAACGGTGGTACATAAAAAGGGTTGAAGCCCTAAATGTTTTAAATATTATTTCAAACCGAAGAGATTCGAATGATGAGAATTTAATGTGCAGTTTGTAAACGGTCATAGCTTATTGCTTATATAATTGGTTCCCACATAAATACTTAACAGAGAGATGAATCATCTATATCCAGGTTCCAAATTCGTATAGGTCATTTTATTTTCGGTTAACTTGTTATAAATTTGAATAAATTTAATAATCCGCTGTTAATTTAAGGTTAATCCTTAATTTATTTGCTACCATTTTTTAGATAATTTGCATATTAAATAGATTCCTGACTAAAATTTAGAGAATAGTGAACAACTACATCTTCCACTTAAATTTGCAGAGATATGAATTATATTACACATACCTAAAAGACGTTGGAAAATTCTATAATGCGTTATTTTCCTCCAAAATATATTTCAATACATACTAAAAGTTGTTTGCTCTAAATAATGTTGACACATGTGTGAATTGCCTAACAGTAGGCCGTTATTTAGCAACATTACCAACGGCGCGACTTGCGTTACGAGGGATCGATCAGCTCTGACCATCTGTACCATTAAGCCATTACTGGCTCACTGCTGGGCACGGGTGTCCTTTCAGAATGAGATGGCCATAATCCACCATGCTGGCCAAATGCGGTTTGGTAGAACTGAGAGTTCTTTGTAAAGTTCTCTAAGGTGCGTGAAGTCTACGCTATGTAGGTTTCTTTACGATGTTTCCCTTTACCCTTAAAGCAAGTGATAATTAGTCTATAAAGCGCACAAAACTTGTGTCTGACTTGTATCAACTACTTTATAGACAGTACAGACAGACAGACAGTTTGTAATAAATTATAGAATATATTGTAGAATATGTACCTGAAAAATATTTAGAACGTTCTTTAGAATACAGGTACACAGGACATAGACCGCGTGACACTTTATTAAAATTAAATTGATCGCGGTTAATCGGTTAGTCACAGATCTATCAATCAAGCGTATCCTGTTGACATTCGCTTAATTTTCTTCTTCAATTATAAATTAATAGTTGTAAGCATGTTTCAAGGCGATTTGGCAAAAGCTTAACGTGACTGTGAATACATATAATTATGCAGACATCACGCTGAGACAGTAGTTTGTAATATATTATAGATATAGTATTCGAAAAAGGATTTCGTTTAACGCTATTGTCTAAATGATGTAGTATCATTATTTTCTGATATTATTTGTTATGTACATTTATATAGATTTATGTGCACCACTACCCCCATTTTTGTCATATTGTCTTGTGTCATGAAGTTGTCTGGTAGATGTCGCTTATTAGCGATAAGACCGCCTTTTGTATACTTTTCTCTTTTGTCTTTATTGTCAATTTTTCATTTTGGTGTGCAATAAGGAGTTATTGTATTGTATTTTATCATAAACCATTCATGTCCCATGAATGAAAAATTCATCTCTATTTCATATATTTTTCGATAAATTTTATTCTCTATAATCAAGATTAATTATATGATAAAAGTTACTTAAACAAAGTAAAGTGAGATTGAGATGTCAGAGAACATAAACGCTCATAGAACATAAACGAACATAGACGCTCATAATTCGCCGTGAAGCAGTTCTTCTGTTTCAGTTACAGAGATGTGGTTGTCGGGAACATTTACACCGATGCGACCGTTAAAGTTCTCAAGAGTAGTAAGAGAGCTATATATGACCTTAGATAGGACTTCGGTCCTGTTTGAGCTTAGATATGGATGTCCATGGGCTGCAGAGACCACCTATCAATCCGCACGTGGCCAGCGTGGTGAACTATGGCCTAATCCTTCTAATTGTGACAGGAGATCCGTGCCCAACAGTGGGAAATTAATGGGTTGATGATGATCCCCTGATGACAACCGAGACCGTCAGCTTAACGCGCCCTCTGAAGCATGGACGTACGCATAAAATTGAGCCACTAGCGGTCACCCATCTTACTCCAACTCCCGACCGCGCCCGACATTGCTAAACATTGTAGTTCGGTCACTATCTACACAAACCGCGAGGCTATGCGCGGTTCATAAAATATTATAATGTGAGAAAACATTAATAAAAAGATGGGTTTCCCACTGTTCAAATGATAGCACTTATGCCTCCTCATAAGCCGCATCTTCGTTTTCCAAATACCACCCAAATCTGAGGTATTACAGAAAAAAGAAAAAAAAACTCATAATTCAAAACTCGTAAAAGTCAGGGAAATAATAATAATATTACCACACACAACAGAAGGAGCGCTTAATGTATCACGTTACACAATTTGCAACATGGGAAGTGGTTTCGAACAGCTGGTTATGAAAAATATATTAATAAAAACGGAGGTCGATAAAGATAAAAATAAAAGTTTTACGTTCATTCAAACGTTAACGGGGCCAATGGCACTGTTATGGGACAGTATAAGAGTGAGAGTACAACCTGTTTTTTGTCTCATATATTATACATATATTGTCTGCCTTTTAGCTTTTTATAACAAACAAATGAACATGAACAAATGAACAATGAACAACTTTTTTTTAGTAACAAATAAACATGCGGTCCACCCGATGGCAAGTGGTCACTGCTTCAGTGTCATGTGATGGTCCATGGGGATTTGTATCAACCACAAATAGGTTTCAAGAATTTTAACGACCCGCGTGGCGCAACGATTACCATACCGGTCTGACACACAGACCCGTCCAGACATCTAAATGATTAATATAGATTTTTGCTCTAGGTCTGGGTGCTTGTGTGTGCCTTTTATGTGCACATGGTACCCACAATACAGGGACAAGGGAAAATATCGTGAAGAAACCTACACGCCTGAGGGTTAGCCGTAAGTTCCTGAGGTCAGCGCCTCCCGACCATCAGGAGGGCGGCAGCTAGACGAACGGAAGGACCGTAATACACTGCAACCACTCACTCAACAGTGGGGATGGCATAAGACTCTATAATCGCACAATATATTATAATATTCTAAGGAATATTATAATATAGTGAGCCATTATATAAGTCGCCGGGAGATGGTTGTCTCCTGAGAACAAGCCCGGGTAAAGAGGGAACGCTGGAGACGCGCATTACCCCGCTCCCCCCCCCCTGTGGCGCAATTAGTGCCGTAGGGTATGAGAGGATGGTAGGGCCGGAAGTCCCACTTTCGTTCGTTCGTTAGCCAGCGAAGTGGACTATGACGCAATCCTTCTGATTCTGAAAGAAGAGCCGTACACAGCGGTACAGTAATGGATTGAGGATCATACCATATAAGATTCTCATATAAAAATCGAAAAACAAAACGAAACAAAACACTCACAAGATCAAAGCAACGCAATGACGTTGGTTAATAATATAAAATAACTGACAGGTGTCCTCGAACCGAGGTGTTATGGTAACAAGTGTTTGTTATGAGTTATATATGCAACGTGAACGGATCTTGATACAACTATTATCATAGTTGCTTGGTATCTGCATTATTAAAAAAACGACCTTTTTTATGTGAGAAGAGTAGCAAACGAGCAGGCTACCTGATGTTAATGTCACTGCAGCTCATGGACACCCGTATTTAACCCCAAACAAAAATGAAATCCAGTCTAAGGTGCTATTTAAAAACTGCATTAGCTTATTTAATGAAGGTGGTAGAATAGTTCGGGGAGGAACCACCGCCACTCTCACAATTCGCGGTAAAGCAAGACTTATGTTTCGGTTGAAGAGGTGTGGTTGTAAGATACATTTACAAGCAAGGCGACCATCTTAGTCCACGGGATTACGTACGAAGGACTAAGTTTGAAAGCCTCCTGTAAGTGTCTTTTCCCTACTACACTCCAAAACAGAACAAAGCACCGTTTAACAGTGGTAGGTAAAACCGTTCGTAGTCGACTCCGTAGGCACCATCCTCCCACCTATTCTGCCTTAGAAATCGGGGATAAACGTTGTTGTGTTTCGATTTGAAGTGTGTGGTAAAAAGAATAAAGAAGATGTTTAAACTAAATTTATTTTTTATGTGAGAAAAGTAACAGACGAGCTTGCAAACCACCAGATGTTAAGTGGTCATTGCAATACATGTACACCTACAACCTAACCTCATCTAACTTCAAACAAGACTGAAGTTCTATATAAGGTCTTACGTAAATACGGTACTACTCCTGAGGACTAAAATGGTCATTTCGCTGCAAGTGTACGCGAGAACCACACCCCTCCAACCGAATCACAAGAATTGCTTCACGGCGGATCGTGAGGGCGGAGGTGGTGCCTCCGCGAACTATAGTTCTACCACCTATACTATAGTGTTACCATTGATCCATCACCATCTATCCTAAGCTATACATTTCAGACCTCAGGTGAAACTTTAATCCTATGTACAGTAGATTGCAAATGTTCATTGAAGTTAGAAATGGAATTTGCAAAACACAAAATACCTACACCTAAACCACTATTCATTTCAAACTTCAAACTCTACCTTCTTGTTTGAACAGAAAATAGTAGCGATCTTAATTTGTTCATCGATACGCTGTTGGTTGTTTTTAATAGAAATAACAGAAATTAACTCATCATGGCGTATTTTCAAGTCTTCGGCGTGTGTTCGCAGCAGGAAGAGACGGGCATTGTAATTGTAGAGTCGCTCTACACACCTGTTATCATCAAATTAAAGCCAAGTTACGCGCAAACTACTGTGTAGGCAGCATGAAATCAGCTGAATCGATTCCTTCTGCTTGAATAAATACATACGTGCAAAATTATATGTTGTAAATTTATTTATTGTTAATTTTGATCATTTAATATACCTCTATATTTATGTTAACCGCAAATAGTGCAAAGTTCGGTAGGTAAAGATACTGTTAGTGTGGAGTGTCGTGATATAGGAAGCAAAAAAGATACGCTAATCTACCATTAGTGCCTGTCAATAGTTTCTTCTAGAAGTTTTGCGTTACCACGATCCATGCAGCTAGGTCGAAATATCGGCAGTAAAAAAAACGCATACCGTGAGTACCCGTTACGTAATTATCCGCGATAATATTAGCTTAAAATTTTATAATATATCTTGTTTGGCAGTGAACATGACTAGTGAATATTTTTATATGCTTGAAAAGTAGGAAACAAACGTGCAAGAATAGCAAACGAAGGTGGTAGAACTATAGTTTGTCCGGGGAAGTATACCACCGCCATCCTCATAATCCGTCGTGAAGCGATTCTTGTAATTCGGTTGTAGAGGTACGCTTGCCGGGCACTCTTGCAACGAGGCCATTATCTCAGTCCTCAGGAGTAGTATCGCATTTAGCTATGACTTTAGATGGAACTTCAATTTTGTTTGAAGTTAGATGTGGGTATCCATTAGCTGTGAGTCGTTAATTTCAAGTGACCTACACGTTCGTTTGCACTTTAAACATTAAACAAAATATTTTATTTATTAGATAAATAATCGTTTTTCAATTCCTACCCGAAGTCGATCACATACTACTCCTAAGAACCAGAAAGTCAATCCGCCTTATTCTTCGGGCCAGACCACTGCTTACTTACTCTGCTATAAGGCAAAATCACCGTGCCGACGCAGGCGATCCTCAAAACTGGTACCGCCGTCAAAATAATGAGTTGTTTAATGTATCATTATTCTACTTCCCACGCATTATTTCGAATGAGATCAATTAGCCCAAAACATCAGTACAGTTACAGTCACAGTCAGATTATAAAAACTTGGTTAAGTTTAAGTTCAATTTTTTACGCAGGCAATTCATAGCGTAAAAACTAGGCTACTTTACTTCCTGTAAGTAAAAGTCCTGTCAACATCCCGTACAGACTAACAAAAAATAAAATGGGTTCTATTTTTAAAATCACAAACGCCATTTATTTGTGTAAATCTATGACGTTGCTATTTATTATCTGTACACGTAAATTAATTCGAATTGTTGTAAGATAAGAAAGATAAGAGACAATTATCAAAAAATCCTTTAAAATCCGTTAAAGATATCAGCACTAAAATTTACTGTATAGGTTTTATCGTGCATCGCACCCTTTATGAAATTATTTTTGTTATCTATATTTTATATTAAATATTCTTTCTTTTTATTTTTTCTCGGTATTGGTTAAAAATAATCTTTTACAATTTTAACATTATATTATAATTCAATAATAAATAAATTAGGCAAATATGTATACAAAGGATTAAAAAATCGTATTTTGTTTACTCATAATTTCATACTAACACCAGTAGTTTTACTCTCCCCTACAAATCACGTCGAGTAATCCCGACTCCATTAAATCAACCAAACCGTAATCAAGTTCCGTATGCTGTAACCCAGTAGTCTATTTGGCTAGCATCCCACATCTACCACTGCTATCGGTGCCATTAGACCTCACGGACCTTATCTGGAAATGAGGTCGTTAAACGAGCAACTCCTAACAGTATTTGCATGCTTCATTCATTTGACACTTGCCAAGATCCGTTGAATACGACAGTTGTTAACATCAATCAGCAATTGATGTTTTATTTATTCACCAATAAATTAACGTGTCCGCGTTTGTTCGTTGGTAATACCTTGTTAATGTACTTGAAGTTAATGAAATGTATTTATATTGTAGCAGTGATAGCCTAGTGGTTAAGATTCCGGCCTTTCGAGCTGAGTGGCCGGCGTTCGAACCCCGCACGCACCTCAAATTTTTCAAAGTTATGGGCGTATTAGAGATTAATTATCACTTGCTTTAACGGTGAAGGAAAACATCGTGAGGAAACCTACACATCTGAGAGTTC
>DWKL01003760.1:0-11207 GCA_018249415.1 Phareas burnsi
ATAATGCAAGCTCGTGTGTTAATTTTGTAATCAGTATTATATTAAATATTATTTTAAAAAAAATATTAAAAATAACTTCTAAGAATAAGTGAATGATTGTTTTATTAGATATAATACAATTAATCATTCAATAATGTTTTTTCTATAATAAACGTGAAGTCCGGGACATATCTTGATGCATATTATGATACACAAAACACACGAATGTAATCAAATCATTTATTTTACATTAAGTAATATGATACAACTATTAAGTCTTTATTTACGTGCAATTAGAATAGCTTACATGTAGTAAATACATTATCGTTTCGAAAAATTAGGAATTTAAATCATAAAAATACGTAATGCCTTATAAAGATTTGAGACAGTATAGTGTTATCAAATAAGTTATAAAATATAAGTAAAAAAATTATAAGGTTCAAAAATTTGTTTAGTGTTTAAGCGTCTTTTTAATTTCACAATTGTCAATATATTTAATAAATTAATTGTTTGAATGTAAATAAATATATTTAAAACATGTATTTATTGTCGACTTAAATAATGACACATTAAAAAAAGACTAGGTTTATAAAGGTAGAAAATTAATATTATGATTCAGAATTAAAATAATCATAAACCTAAAATGCAATCATACTATAAAATGCAGTCAGACTAGAATCGTTGTCCTATTCTACAAAATTGTCTACCTAACTTTTGTTAAATTCTACATTACCTTACAAACGTTTATTTTCAAATGACTAAGTTGAAATGAACACCTAATTATTTACAAATTAAAATTATAACGAGAGTAAAATAATTTAAAATTATCTAATAATTGTGCGTAATTGAGATTTGTGCAATAAATTTGTTTCGATATTATTCGATATTTTAGATAATTTCCTAAGACATTCTCAATGATTTGGAAAAAACGCATATTATTATTACAAATTAGATAATGAATTTAAATTGTCAGATAAACTTGTCTTTGATTTTTTATCCTCATAATATGCTTTACCAATTTTTATTGTAAGAATGAAAAATCAAAAAAATATTAAATGAATATTCGAATTACTTGCATACTGCCCATAAATTTCAGAAATGATTCTAATTTTTTTTTTATAAATACGAACACTTACGAAGTATCCACTAAGTATTTACTGAATTATTTTTACATTATCCCTAAAACCCGTTAACGAACTTGCCAAGAAATCTTAATACAAATCTAAAATTTTGAATTATATTCATCAATAATGTTATATTCCTATTGGACATAATTATTTTGAATTACTTTGCTGATGCCTATCTATAATCAAATTCATTTTAAATTTGAAATGAACGAAGTCATGGTTTGTGTACTTTTTGATAAAAATATAATTTATTCATGAATAGTTGTAAAACCATATTCTATAATTTGATTGTACATTGCAGGTAATATTGATACAGATTCAAAATGAAATGGCAGTTTTGTCTGAATTATATCTGCAAATAGCGTTTTAGAATAATAAAATAAAATTTAATATGTATATGTGAAAAAAATAATAAAATGGGATTTTTGTTTAAATTTGCAGGTAGGTAAAAAGCAATATCGCAATTAAATGAATTATTAAATATCAAGACTATTTTGTCTAGAGATTTCACTATAATATATAGTGATAATCTAAATGTCTACCTACCTAAGTACACTGATAACTCAGACCAAAATTTATGGTCTGGGAACATTAATCGTCAGATTAATTTCAAACACTGTGTTAAGTAACAGGCCATAATTGCTCAACGATTTCAAATTTGTATTCCAAATGAACTTATCAGGTACCATTCAATCGTTTTTTGAACACGTTCAAAAGAACACTCCGCCCATAATTGTAGTAAACATTTTAGTTCCAATACAACCTGTCACAAAACTCACAAGTATTCAACAATATCGCACTTGATCGATATGTTCGGGCAACTCACTCCATAACTGAGGTTCAGTCCGTGTGGCTGGCTTTTGTGCCTCTCCGTTAGGAGTTTGTGGAAGATGGGTAAAATAGCGCACTCAAAGAGCTCAGACTCGGAGCTGGCGGTATACATCTTTCGTTGTTCCACAGACTCTTGGCGCTTGGACTCACTTCTACTGTATGTGGCTGACTTGCGATCTTCACGTTTGTGTGGTGAGCCTGGAAGGAAGATAAACAACCATTAATTTTGCGTGTGTGTATTTAATGCTGTTATGTGAAAAGAGAAAAAACCAGTGTTTTTTTTAAATCTTACCAGATTTATGTCGGGAAGCAACATTAGGGCTACTCTTATGATGATCGGGCCTCGTTTGATGGGCAGCTTGGGTCAACCTCGGCGAGTCTCCCATTCCCTTCGCTCTTTTAAGAGGTTCAGCTTCTTGCCTTAACCTCTTTGCAGGCGACTCTTGCCCCTTAGATACCCTTATCGTGTCCGGATCTGGTTTCCAACTATCGATTTCTTGAGTTTCTGGCGGCGGTACTGGTGCGGAGATAGGTTTTTCTTGAATAGGTTTTCTTGGTATGTCATCGTGTCTTCTTGGTGACGGCTCCACTCTCTCTCTTTCTGATCTTTCTTCTTGGTATGATCTTATCTGTAAATATTTATTGTGCAAGAACAACGTCATGTTAACCCTATAGACAATGCCTATCATAAACATGAGCAGTAGCTAGCATTAAGTCCTTCAGTCAAGATGCAACGTTCTTATAGTCGTGGTTTTCTCTTTATATTCCTGATTCTCTATAGACTTAATTTCCTCAATGACTATAAAACTTCCGTTTAGAAAAAGTGCAAGTCTTACGACGTATTCGGTTGGACCTTCTCGTAAACTTATACATGAATAAATATGAAACTTTTTTAAGGTTCAGGGGTATAACTTGTAAATTTTAATGTTTCACTTATCTTTACCTTTAGAACTAAAAATAAATAAGATAGATGCTTACAACAGCAGTGGATTGTCGCCTCTTGGCCTGGATTTGATGCGGAGGTGTACTCACGGGTTGAGGAAATTCAGAGCCTCGTCGCTGAAAAAATCCATTCGATGCAAGTCTATACATGCTAATGATTATGAAGAAGTGAAATGAAGTGCAGGACTGTTTGAAATGAAAATTCTATTAAACCATTCTCCTAGATCAAAATGCCTGTAATGTTAACATACTTTTACACTGTGGAGTCAACATGCTAATCTCATTATCTTTCATCACTAGTATTCTAAAGTGCCATGAAAATAATCGTAAGTGTATTCACAGTATTGTTTCATATTATTTTATTCCACAGGCAATTAAATAAGACGGACTAGTATTGTCTATAAAAGAGTGAAAATTGAGGATTCTCACAATCGACGTTCGGTTGTGATTGTGTGAGTGATTACTTTTGATGCCTTTGAATAAGACTTAAAGTTTGATCACTTGTTAGGCTAAACGTGTTACCTTCGTCATGCGATCCGACATCCTCAGGGTTTCTGCTTCCCGGTAGCCTTCTGGTGTCCCACCTCTAGGGGGCCCTGCTGGAAAGAAATTGTATTTTTATATCGACATGTAGTTCGTGCTGCTTTTGGCTATCTAGAACCCACTTTACAGGGTGTTCCATCTGAACTCAACCGCTTAAATGTTACATTGACCATTTAGATGGAACATCACCTCCTCCCATATTTCTTCCGTAAACAGTGGCGTTAAACGCCGCCATCTTCCGGTCGAAGGGTGTGGTAAGAGTCATACGAGGCGTCACAACTTAGTCCCCAGAGCAATGCATCTGTGGCCGACCTGTGGCAGAAGTCCTGGCGCGGCAGTGACCATTTAACATCGGTGGACTGCATGCTCATTTGCTACATATATTATATAAAAAACAATGATCACTCCTCTACAACTAATCTAACACTAACACTTAAAGGCTACAGTGTTATTGTATTAAAGAGAATTCATAGTCTGAACTGTCATCCACTGTGGTGTATTGCAAATTTTCTTAAGAGAAAATGAAAACGTACACTATTATTGATGAATTTTTATACCGTGATTAATAGAAGTGTTGGATGCTCTTCTTTCCATACTCTTCGTTTCTGGTTCTCTGGAAAAGCGATTTGTTAAAAATATAGTTTCTAGACACAAAACAAATTGCAGTGTATTTTAGAAATGATTTGATTTGATTTAGAAAAACCAAGAGTAATTTCGTCTGTACCTGTGATGATGCGGAGAAGATTGTTGACGACTTTTCTCTGACACGCTCCTTTGCATTGGAGAATGGGCATGGCCTGGAAAATAAAAATTGATATCTCTGTGAACTTATAAATCAAAACCTAGATGAAATTAGTTTAATTTACATAAATATCGCGTGTGCGTTTCTGATTGTATTTGTTTAAATTTCTGGAAAACTACCTTTATTTCTTATCAATTTATGTAAATCCACTTTAATTAAACTTCCACTGAGCAAATTACCAATAGATGAAAGTAAATACTACGAAATGTTTGAATTTACAAACATTTAAAAAAGTAAATTATGTACTACATCGGCGAGCGCGCCTTCGTCCCATGCTAAAAATACACACCGATTTGTTTTTCCAAACGCGTCAAAAGATACTTATATAATTTCAAAATAATTTCATTTTATTTATCCAAGCAGAAGAAAACTATTTAGAGGCACAACTCACTTGGTGGTGTCTTCTGGCAAGTGTATTGGAAAGTATTTGTGTCCCATAAATCACTTTGCACCACTATGTAATTTTCTTTCTTTCGTCTCTCTGAATCTCTTCTTTGACCTGAAAAGTAGAACTGTAATAAGCGATCCGACTTTCTCACTGTTATTGCTTTTATTTTGGAACAGATTATTTATAACACCATTTGTGTTACGGATATGTAATCAAAGATAACTCCCATAGAAAGGTTTAAAGAGGTTTCCGTTAGTCTTACATGCTTTCCGCCTCTCTATCGAAGAGTAATCATGGTCAATGTCCAATATATCCTCTGGTTCTTGTTTAGGCTTTGGAGGTATAGGCGGGTCTCTTTCTTGACCTAAAAAGAAAAAAAAAGAAACGAAAAAAGTAAGCTGTCAATTGGCAATAATGAAATCTATTTGGTTGAGCCATTATGGCTATATGACATTGTATAAGAATTCGCCTCTATTAATTTTCGTTTATATTTAAGGAATAGCAAACGAACATGCAGACCACCTGATATTAAGTGGTCACTGTAGCTTGCTCATTCTTTAGCGTACAATAGAATACAAACCTATAACTTTCCTTTCCAATCCAGGTGGTGGTTCAAAGTCATCCTGGTCAACAGAAACGTGCATCAGATCTGTGAGTAATGCGCCCTGGCTTATGCTGGACATTCGTCGATGGCCACGTGGCGCGATCTTCTCTCTCGGATCCCGTGACGGTGTCGTCTTCGCTGGCATTAGCTCTTGACTTTTGACGACTTTCTTCTGGAGCTCTGGAGTCTGCACAACAAGTACTCATAAGTAAACTGTTAGAATCAGATATGGTTGTAGTACAAGTAAAGGTCTCTAAAAACTTAGGCTTATTATAATCAATCCCACCGCTGGAAATCTTACCACAGAAATAGCTATCTTAAAATTTGTGAGGTGGTAAATCGACAGGGGTGGCACCGCCGCCGCCCTCATAATCCGCCGTGAAGCTATTCTTGTGTTTCGGTTGAAAAGGTGCTGTTGCCGCGCACACTTACAGCGAGGCGACCATCTTAGTCTTCAGAGTAGTGACGTATCTACGTACAGCCTCCGATATGGGTATCCACGGGCTGCAGTGGTCACTTAATATCGGGTGGCCTGCACGCTCGTTTATTACTCTTCTAAATAAAAAATACAACGAAGAAGAGTCAGAATAAAAAAGATCAAACCTTCGGTGTAGCTGCTTTGGTGTACATGGGTTCTTGGATTTTAGCCGGCACAGATTTTACCATAGGAGTATCCGTTGCTTTCAAAGCTGGAATGGTCTTTGTTTCTGCTTTAGCTGGCTCTGGTGGTTTTGTAGCAAGTTTCGGTGGATCTGGTGGCTCCTGGAAAATTATATATGATCTGTATGCACTTAGTGTTCTGGCTATCATAGCAGTGATAGCCTAGTAGTTAAGATTCCGGCCTCTCACTTTGGTGTCCGGAGTTCGAAGCCGCAAGCCTCTGACTTTTTGTAGTTATGTGCGTATTAGAAATTAATTATCACTTGCTTTAACGGTGAAGGAAAATACCGTGAGGAAACGAGCATATCTGAGATTACCCGGTAAAGTTCTTGAAGGTGTGTGAAGTCTACCACTTCACATTTGGCCAGCGTGGTGGAGTATATCCTGACTCTTCTCATTCTGAGAGGAGACCCGTGCCTAGCAGCCGAATATTAATTGGTTGATGATAATAATGTACTTAGTTGTAAAAGAGATACATCCATTTATGTAAAAAAATTCTTATATGCGCTGATAGCCTTAAAAAAGCTCCCTCATTCTTTTATAATAGTTAGTGTCATATCTACGGTTATTTACGATAAGGCTCTAGGATTGGAACTCCACTCCTTGTCTTGCTACAAAAAATGTCAGAATATTTTCATTCTAAAAAAATTATGTTTCATGCAATATATTTGTTACTATACCTCTGTTGACCATCCATATGGCAGCTTTGCTAACTGGTCCTTCTCTGGAACAGCCTTCGAAGATGGCGGTGGACTCGTGTAGTCCAGATGATTCTTGAAGGATACGTTCTTCGTCTGTTCTTTCTTGGGTTCCTTGATCGTGACCTCTTTTATTGGCTCTGGCGGTGCTGAAGGTTTCGGTCTGCAATATTATAAAACAGAACATAACAGTTTCAAAAATACGTTAGGTTTTATGGGTAAGGACGATAAATAAATTTTATGTTTTAAAATTTATAATGTTCGTAATTTATGTATTTATATAAATAAAGTGCAATCTCTCTAATGCAGATAAAATGCGGAGTCTTTTTGTTGCAACTCTTTTTGTGTCCCTGTGCTGGGCACGGGTTCTCCTCACAACTGGATAAGGCCTGGAGTATACCCCATCAAGATGCTCCAAGACACAAAATAAAAAAGCTAAATTAATAAAGTCCCTATAAATACCTAATAATAATAATAAACGACGTAATAATCAATTTTGTAATTGCTACATAATGGAATGGAATCTCAAGAATTCAGTCCCCCCGATACCGTCTAAGTTCGGTTAATGAGTTTTACACTTAACCCGTTGACTGCGAAAAACGCACACGTCATGTTTTACTGTTCGCGCCACGCGTGCGGCTCGCATGCATACGGTGTGGTGCATTTAAACCTACAAAAGACTGCGACCAAATACTCCTGCTGTGTTTTCGCCGGCGCTACGCCATAGCGGGACAACGTTCATTTTGTCTCGCCTATAAACAGGCAAGGCATTTGCGGCCGCACTGGCATTCGGGTACACTCCAAGACTTCTGGAAATACACCTGTTGTGTTTCGCGCCGCACGGCTGGATTGTTTTGTATATTAGCGCCACAGTGAAGGACAAGGTCAAAGATTTTTATACTTTTATTCACCAAATATATAAAAAACATATTTTCAGTGGTGCATCGAGTACTAATCTAGACGTGGGCAAAGTCGCATCGAAGCCCTTTTTATTTACTTGATCCCGAAGTTGAGTCTATGCAACTTACAATTTTATGCATGACCTTAAGTTACCACGGGAATCGAAATGAAAAGCTCCCCGCGAGGCCCCTTTCAGTGCGAGGCCGTAGGCTAGGGGCCGCTTAGCCCACGCTTAGCTAAGCCGCTGCTTATTTAGAATTTCCTTACTCACTTTTCAGCTGTCGTCTGCAAATTAATATATTCAGTCTCAGCTCCAGCGGAGGCGGCACTGAGGCTGCACATCGATGTTATGTCGCTCGTTTCTGTTGAGAAATAACTATGATAAATAATTATCCATTTCTTTTACGGTTCCGTATCTCAAAAGAAAAAAAGAACCCTTATAGAATCACTTCGTTGTTCGTCTGCCTGTCTGTCCAGACCTTTTTTCTAAGGAATGCGTGGAGGTTGAAATTAATATCAAATACTCAGGTCTGCAATCCCTTGGAGCGATGGAGCACTGGAAGATCAAGTCGCATATTTTAACACTCGTAAGGGGATCAAAACCGTCCGTACTACCGTCCCGTCGACCTAGAAACATGAAATTTAGCAGGATGTAATCTTTTATAGCACAAGTAAAGTTGAAACAATCTAAAACCATAAATTTATAGTTACAACACAAAAAAAAATGTCTGTACGGAACCCTCAATGCAAGATTTCGACTCACACTTGGCAGTTTTTTTTTACTTATAAGTTTTTTTTTTGTTAGAAGAGTAACAAACTGCGGCGTTAAGTGTTACTCCTACCAGGGTGACTGATGTTATCCTTCGGGACCGGCAGGCGTGTCCTTTGCGTGGCCGGCGACTTGGAATCACGCGTCGAGGAGTCCGAGCTGGCGTCACACCCTAACTTGCTTAATAGCATCTGTGGACATACAAAGTACTTATATAAGCTATATTATGAAAAAAACTAACAAGATTTGATAACATATTTTGTGACAGGATGTTATCATTATGACTCCCTGTTGAGACTCCTATGAATGCGTATTATTGCAACTATCAATAGTTTTCTCACCTGCTACTCATTTTGTTTACCTACAAGTGGCTTTCGTCACGTCACTTTCTTCTAGAATAGGTCGTTTTTCTCACCTATAGCTCACTTTCCTCGTTTGAAGATCGTTATTCTCACCTGCAGCTCATTTTCCTCGCACTGAGCTTGTTTTTCTTACCAGCACCTCGTTTTGTTTATTTGCAGTTCGTTGTCTTCACTTGAAGCTTAATTCGCTTACCTGCGGATTGTTTTACATGCACATCTGATGCTCGCGTTCATCACCTGCAATTCATTATGCTCACCTGGTAGATAGTTTTGTTCACCCGTTCTAAAGGTGGTAGAACTATAGATAATTCCTTCTATGATCCGCCGTCCGCCGACCAGTCGTCGTCATAATCCGCCGTGAAGCAACTTTTGTATTTCGGTTAGAGAGATACGGTAGTCTGGCTCACTTACAGCGAGGCGATCATCTTAGCCCTCAGGAGTAGCGACATATCTACGTACCCTCAGATAAGGCTTTGGTCCTGTTATAGGTTGACGTGATTGCCCATAGGCTGCAGTGACTACATCAGTTGACCTGCGCGCTAGTTAGCTATTCATTGAACATAAACAAGAATCTTCAACTGGCAATGAGCAAAATCTCATCTGCAAATCGTTTTCCACACGCAACTGATACTCGAGTTCCTTACCTGTAGTTCGTTTTCCTTCGCCTGCAACGTCCGCCGATACCGATTGTTGTATTGCCGCAGTTCCTTCATACGTCTCTCCAGCTCGGGACCTGGTTCTCGGCATTCGTGAGAGGACGCCGGGCGGAGAGTCGCCCGGATCCGCGCGCCAGCGGCTCCCGGTTGGCCGTTGCGACGGAGTTCCAATAGCTGGAATATAGATCAGTGAGATTAAGGTTCGTTCTGTACTAAGGTACATTTGTAGGTTGCGAATGCGATTTGTGTAAATATATCGTCGATTAAACAGAAAAGTGACACAAGTGAAATATTTTATCCTAGTTATTTTTCGAAATTTCTGTACTTATATTTTCATAGAAATCTTCACATTTTAGTTTCACGATATTAATGCTAAATATTGCATGCGCCCTTTCCTTAAGTTATGAGCCAAATGGTTTGTAGATTTTCTGTTTGCCCCCAAACGCCTCTCCTAATTGAAAATCACAAGAAAATATAACCATAAAAATAAAAACTTGTTTATTAAATATGACAAAAATGATACTTTTCTATTGAGCCAACGAATTTGTATTTTCCCGCTACTGGTACCTTGTACTGAAAATATGTTGCGATACGTGTTCTAGTGCGGACGAGTCTTCAGATTTAAAATAAAATAAAGCTTTACTACACTCATATCCCCACAGTAGGATACTCCCAATACATGGTATTGGGAGTGCCATGAATACATGCAAAGACGAGTACACAAACACCCAGACCTAGAATATAAAACCAATTTCATCATTTAGATGTCTGCTTGGCCGGGACTCGTGAGTGAGTGTCATATCAGTATAATAACCGCTGCGCCACACTGGTCGTCGCATACCATGATTAACTTATTATTGCTGGATGTGGGTTTCCTCTCAAATTAAGAGGAGTTCAAGCTACGCTAGCCAGGCGTGGTTTGGTAGACTTCATAATTATTCCATCAACAAGCAGCTGAATACATAACGCGTGCCTCAAATTAGTCCAAGAGGATCATAAAAAAACTATAACATGATTGTTCCTGTTGGATATTTAGAGCGGGGAATAACAAACAAATAATGGCCAAGATAGTGAGACATCATTGGAGTTTTTACTTCTCTTTAGCTATACTACTGCGCTCTGTGGGCGTTGCAACTTGCCACGGCATGTATAGGAACTCGTTTCTGCCTCTATCCTATTCCTGTATTCTTTCCTTATATATTAATTAATGCTGTTTCTTATCTCCTTTTAGTACAATTTCTTCTGCCACATCATTGTCATATTAAATGATAGTGTTATTTATGGCATCCATTGTTGCTATCCTAACCTACATAGATACATGTGTATAAGTTCCAGACAAGTTTTAGTAACATTTAAGTAGGTTAAAACAGTATAAGTAAGCATGAGTTGTCTTACCTTCGGAACGAAAACCAGACAAAGTGTCGCTGTTGTGCAGAAGATAATAAATATTGCTATGAGTACAAATAACGCGTCTTTATGGTCAGCCAGCACCTGGAAAAGAAATTATGTTCCTGTATTTTAGTATGTAAGTAATCGTGGACTCATTACTGCCGGCCACGAGTCCCCTCTCAGAATGACAAGGGTTAGGTCATTATCCACCGGCTGACTAAGTGCGGATTGTTAAACTTGAACGAGTAAAAAAGAACTCTCAGCTGTGTAGAACATCGTAAGGAAATCAACATGCCCGAGAGCTCTCCTTATGGTTCTCGAAGTCTACCGATTCGCACCTGCCAAAATGCGTGGTGACTACGGTCCAAACCGTCTCATTCAGTGTAGAGACCAGTTCCCAGCACCAGGACAATAATGGGTTAAGGATTTTCTTTTATGTGAAAAGAGTAGCTAATGAGCATACGATGTACAGTGGTTACAGCAGCCCATGGACTCTCATATATAACCTCAAATAGGACCTGCATTACTTCCCCTGAGGATTAAGGTGGTCACCTCGC
>DWKL01003761.1:0-11204 GCA_018249415.1 Phareas burnsi
TGTCTTCTTGGCCGGGAATCGAAGCCGGTACCCTCTGCGTGTCAGATCAGCATGATAAGCGCTGCACTACGTGAATCAAATGAATCTGTCTTACAACCGGTCTACACCGCTGCTGTAATACAGAAGGAGTGGCAGGTGAACGTCAGTATTTCCCTTAGCTTATTTATATTTATTTCCACAATTTACTACGTAATATGAGGCATGTGAATGAGAGATTCGTGTACAAATATTCTCCTATAAAAATATCCAGGTCGACAGTTTATTGGCGACAGTACACGTGCATTCGGTTAGAATGCTAAACAGTTTCGTGGTAAACACGAGTAACTATGGCAGGCGGGACTCGGCCTATTATGCGATTAAATTCCAAGGCAACACTGTTAGTCAATGTTATGTAGTCAGATGGTCATCTCAATTTGGGAGGGTTATACTTGTTGGTATACTCACGTCTATGCAGTGCACAAAAGTGAGACGTTCTCAGCTCGAGCTATGTGAACCTATGACGTTCCAACTTTAAATTGTCGAGAGAAATCCTCTTTGTTTGCGGCCAGAAAGGTACGTGTTGGATGTGTCCGCACACATACGATTATTGACAATATAGATTATGCAAATAGTAATGTGTGTGGACACCTTTAAGCTTAAATTTGAAAAAGGAAAAGAACATCGCTTATTGATAATGCTTTTGGTATTCGGCCAGCGGCTGATTTATTATATACGTATTTGATTAAGAGTTTTTTAAGAGGTAAATCTGTTCACAGATAACATTAAATTGATTTAAATATTTTTGTTATATATTTGACGGTCATAAAATTAAGCGGATCTTAATATCAATAAAGTTTGAAGTTATAATATATTTCGATTAGGATTCGCTACTAGTAATCGCATCTATAGCTTTATGACATAAATGGGATTAAAGTTAATAGAAATTTTACGACAATTTAAGAAGGATTATTATAATATTTGAATATCATATTATAAGCATATTAAAAATGATTTTGATATTGTGATAAATAATTGTGTAATAAACATATTTTTTAAAATTCCTAGTATCGTAAAATATAACATAGAATGCACTTATACACTTATTTGATGTAATATGCACCGAGTCAAATGATACCCCCCAATTATAAAGACTAGTTAAAAATGTTCACACGGCAATAAAGAAATAGCTATTATCTCGACGATAAAAGTCAGTCAGCCACAAACAGTCGAAATGACACAGTAAACAGAGGTGACCGGCCGAAAAAACCAACGGAGCTTCATTACGAAAGGATTAATTACTCCAAAGTCATTACTGGGAAGCATTAAACATGAAAAGCGGTAACACGAGTACCATTTCGGGTTCATATTTGTGACGATTTCACTAACCGAAGCTAGGAAATATTAAAATATACACAACAACTTTTCCTCTAACGACCGTTCCAAGTTACACACGAAGTAAGTCAGACATTAACAATTTATTGCCCTCAATTACAATCATCGCGAAAAAAGCCAAGTCGCTGGCGGAATTCGAGATTCTTAAACGGGCCAAGTGAAAAACGAAGACTAACTTTAATTTCACATGGCGTCGCCGGCATTCGGCAGACGGGCGGAAGGTTCAAGTCCAAAGAATTCCAAAAATGAAAATGTCGGCCATAAACAACGGAATGATTTGAATGAACCATAAGAATTAAAAAATAAAATCGGAGTCAACAAATTTCGGGAGGCGGCCGCTGCGGCCCGGTTTACCGTAGATCGGACGATAAGCCTTGAGAAGGGTGACGCGATGAAACCGAAACCAAATGAAAAACATTCTGATCTGTTCATCCGGATTGTAAAGGAGGACCAGCTTCCCCTTGCCGCACTCACCGCGCTCACGCCTTTGCAATGTTTTTTAAATTTTTAGACAGGAACCTAGGGGTATTTTCGGGGTAAACAGTAGCTTATGTTCTCTTTAGTCTTGTCTTTAGCGATTGTCCCGTCAAAATCGGTTTACCCTTTTTCGGCTAGCCCATGCAAATAGACAGGCAAATATAAAAATAATATCTTTCTTGGTATTTTATCATAATGTTTATTTATTTTATTTAAAATGTATCTGCTAATATGAGCAACAAACATAAAAGGAAACAAAATTAAATGTCACTGTACAAAGGTACTATATATTTCTCTTAGAAGTATCTTCCTATAGATCTGCGAATGGATAGTTGTTCCTATATAGTAGAATAGCGTTATATTTATAAAAGGGCAATAAGATTGAAAATTGTAGTTATTTTGACATTACACACGGACATTTCAGTTTTATTTATTTGTAAGATGACGCGCAGCCTCTCCTAATACAAGTTTGGACATGATTCGGTTTAGATACTTATCAGCAATTTTTTACTAAACTACTTTGTATAGCAGCAAGCCGCTCCGCGAGCAGCGTGATCGATGAACGTGCATTAAAATGTAACTGGAAAACAACCTTAGTTGTATTCTTAGCACGGATCACAGTAGGAAATGTACTTAAAATGGCTCAAATAAACCGAAACCAAGATAACCTTAATCTGGCTCATCTTGAACGGTTCGGTTCGAAGAACAGCTCTAGCACTGAATCCTCAATGAATAGATTTAATCTGTGCTCTCTATTTGTCACATGCAGATAACTAAAACATCGGCCATTTTGGATAAAGTAGAACTTGTGGTTTGAGTGGTTTTCAGTGGCAAAAAATACTATTTCTTCTTCCATTCTTCTTCTGCCATTTTTAGCAACATAGCACTACTGTTTTGGTTTTAGGCATTGCTTGCGTGACTACCGCAAATAGGGTTAGGTCTCTAGACCTATCCTACTCTAGAATAGGACATCTACTCTGTTCTAGGATAGGACATCTACCCTACTCTACTCTAGGATACCTACATAATCCTAAATCTATCCTGGTGAAGGGGTCCTATTACCAACAGCTAATGGACGTGCGCGTCCACTAATACCAGAATTCGGTACTGGAAGTAAAAATGTGTGACACGCAACAATTCCGATGTGCGACCGCTCGCGGAGGTTTCCACTATGATCGGCCTTTGACACGTCCATAAATTCGCCGAAGTACGTACGAGGCACGTAAGTACCGCGCCACCTCCCATACTAAATAATAAGGGCGATTTATTCTCGCGGCCGCGGATACGAGCACAGCATGCGAGTATTGCGACTTGCGACTCAGAATTCCTAGAAAGTGCGCGCGTGTGATGAATAAAGACGGGAATGCGGGGAATTTCATTGCAGATTTGAGGGCTCGCCGGCCCTCCGGACGTGAGAACTCAGCGATCTAATAATGGTACCCTGAACACGCTGTCTTATCCCGTGACAGGATCTCGTTTGAATTTATTGGAGATTATATAAATTTTAATCCGATCGTCTTTTCTTTTATTGAAGTAGCATAGCCCCCCCTCCCTCTCCCCCATTGGATTAGTCTTACCTGAGGTCAGCCACAGATGCATTGTTACCCCGGAAGATTAATATGGAATTGTTAGCTACGTAACATTCCTGTTTAAGGAAAGTATAAGTTATGGCGGTGGTACCTCCCAAATCGAACCACGAAGGGCTCTACCTTTAATCATGACATCATCTGTGTCAAATGTTATGTCAAGTTTAAAAATCCGCAAACTCCAATTCGGTTACTATTACTGATCGGTTCCTTTGAACAAATTTATTAGGGGCCGTAATCGTTAGAGACGTAGTTAAAATGTCAGAATCTGACCGTAAATGAGAGTCCGTTTGAAAAAGGACTGTTTTCTTTATCTTCGAATAGACGCCTCGTAACGTAGATTACGTGACAAATAGACTTCCAATGCAAAATACAAACTACCCGGTAATGTCAGTGAAATAATATTCTCGAAAGAGAACATTGTTCAAAACAATCGTAAAAGATTTTTTTATAATACCACCTTGCAAGATAGAATGGACGGAGGAAAAACAATTTATTTACACGTCTCAAATCAAACTGGTCGAACTCCCGTGCCCCCATGCGTACGTGTGAACCGACAGATACTGGATCCTCCTCCACATGAAAAAGATTTTAATTGGGAGTCTATATCGTTCTACCATCTACGGCTCGTCATAACGAGACCGGTTAACTTTATCGTCTATTCATTCCGTTGATGAGCTTATACTCCTTATCTCCTCGCCTATGACTAATCGCTATTTACGATCGGGCTTTACCGCTCCTGTCGAATACAATGTTATTTCAGCACCAGGGAAGCACTCGAAATAATTGGGATGGCTCATTTCATTGTGCTACAGTTTATTTAGGCGTATTATCGTGAAATCCTCCATTCGTTAATTAATAGTTGCTGAATACCTGTTCAGTGGCATCGAACAATGCAACCCACGCGGTAATTACACACGCTCTGTTTGTTTAAATTTGAAACTTATGAAACTGCGCTAAGCAATATAAAATGGACGTCCCGGTCTACTCTCACGTGGAATTTCATTTCGCAATCCTTTTTTTGTCCGACATTAATTGCTGCTCGTCGGAGAGGAGATAAAAGACGGTGTCGAAGAGGGAACAAGTTCGAATGAAGCATTCCATAGCTTCGGTAGATTATTAAAAGAAGCGGATGTAGGGGTAAGTATTTTAAGAGGTTCCCGGCGCGAGCGGATTGAGATAAAGGAAATTATTAAGAGCTCTCTCGAACAAAAACGCCGTAGACGGAAGTTTGTTCGACTATAGTCGATTTGAGGGCGACGTATCGTGTTACTGTGGTAATAACTTGATGATCCGTGCGAAGGTTCGCGTTTTCCGTTGTCGGGCGATCGAAAACTTACGTAACGCCAAATGCTCACTGAATCGTAATGCTAAACGATTACAATTCGGTCGTAATTATGGACGATTTGTGGTGCCCAAATCGTGTTTGGTGTTCAAATTCGTGGAGGCGTGAAGTTATTGTTCTACGCTGTGTGGATTGTTAATTACTTTCTAATGGAGAAGCCGCTAGGGACGCAAGAACTGGCTGGGTTCACACGCGTGACAATGGATTGAAAAATGTATACGATCCACGCAGCGTGCTTTACAGTACTATTGTTTTGAGATTCGAATCGAGCGTGACGTCACTGTAGCGTTAATTTCCGCGAAATTTGTACCGTAACCCGGGCGTACTTTAGCGGCGGCGGAGATATGTCGACATAGCCAGCGGGAGATGCTACACTTTCATTTAAATTTTTACCATTATGTAGAGCGTGAAACTATTTACGAAACATGCAAAATAACTAACAATCTCTAGTATTAGTCACGCTGTTGCCTAGTCTACTTATTCCATAATAAAGACGCGAGTTTCTTCACTAAATGACACAAATGCATTAATCAAGCGCTTGTTATCTTTACACATCAATCAAATCAGTTTTACGTAAGTTTTGGTAGCAAAAAAATTTTGTTCGTTAAGAGAATTGTCAAACGTAACAAAGTAGCCTAGTGCTAAGATTCTGGCCTCTCGCTGTGGGGCCGGGGTTCGAATCCCAGACACGCACTTGCTTTTTTCGAAGTTATGTGTGTATTACGGTTTAACAGTCGCGAGGAAGCCTACACGTCTGTGAGTTCTCTGTAATATTCTCGAAAGTATGCGAAGTCTATCAATGCGCTTGGCCAGCATGGTGGAGCTTAGGCTGAAGGCCTAACTCTTCTTATTCTGAGAGGAAACTCGTGCCCAGCAGTGGGGCAGTAATGGGCCGAACAAAGTACGAAATTATTCGCAATTACAATAATCGAATGGCAATAATCATTTCGACAAACATTATTAATGTATTCCTGTCACTCAGCGCACATATTTGCTGTTTCCCAACACGAAAATGCAAAAATGATTAAACGGTTCGATTCTTTGATTTAATTAGCCTTAATTAAGTTCAATCACGCCAGCTCTTGCCGGGGTCTCACGGTAAAAAATGATAAATCCGATGGTGCTAGGTAGGTACTGACATTAATTCCTTCCGGACTTACCAACGCTCAATTACTAGATTTTCAAAGTGTTACTATGAAAAAAAAAATTACATTTTAAAATCTTGTGCCCAACAATTATACTATTGGACGTTTCTTTATTCTGTTTTTTTATGTTTAAATAAGTTTATATAGGACAGACAAATTAAAATATTACATTTAAACATTTTGCACCCAATTAAACTATTGTCGGTTTCTTTGTTCTGCTTTTTTTTATTAACATAGGTTGAAATGAGACAGAATAATTAAAATATTACATTAAAAAATTTCGCACACATATTTTTTTCTATAGAAGGTTTATTATGTACTTTTATTATGTTTACGTAGGCTGAAATGGGACAGTTAATTGTAATTGTTAAGTTGTTACAGTCACTTGAGGCAGCGCGGTGTTTTTTTAGGCCGATGAGGGCCGACCTTCGTCGAGCCTTGTGGGAAAGTGACTTGCCAAAACGACCGCCTCAAGTTCTCACATTGAGGGAATATTTGTCGATACAAAGTTTCTTATTAATATAACATACTAGGTATCTATGTAAACCGAAATTCATAGTGATTTAAATATTTTAAGCAACAAAATAAAAAGATATACTTCGGCAAATTCCATTGAAATCGGTTAAAATTACCATTATATACAGAATTTTTTTCTTTATTATTGACTGCTTTTGGGCTTAACATTGCACATTATGACTATAAACAAGAACCTTTAGAGACAGATAGATTTTGAAACGTAATTGTAAACTTTGGAACAAAATTAACCATTGATCAGTTTTTATCGAAACACCTTCAACAATGAGATGTAGACAATTTGTTGAGATAACATACGTAACAATGCCGATGAGTAACGTCTAACGCAATACGGATCTATGATTAACCCATAAAAAGTATAGTTCATGGCCAACATAGTAAGCGCTAACGCGCGAAGCTTAACCCACCTGCTTATATTTAGCTGCGATCGTCGCACGCGCAACGTTTCAGCGGCGGATACGTCGCACAAACGCGGCGTAGTGTCGTTGGAATACAAAAGGGTTTTTTCGGATTTCAAGAAGATTGGTGTGTACATTTTCAGATATCATAAAATGAGATCAAATCCCCATATACAATTCAGGTACAACCTAGTTCTGTATAACGCCATTCAATTATCTCAATCGATTAAGAGATCGCAAACTAATCGTTGCATAAATGTTAAATCGCCTATATTGGCCGATAAGGAAAATAAATGATCAAAATCACGTAACGGTCATTATACATATATGTTTGTACAATAGACTTTCTTTGCCGCTAGTAGTTTATTTGACGTCACCGTAACAACGCGGCGCACACGTAGCGTTACCGCGGCGTTTGTACACGTCCTGAGTTTGCACGTAGCGTAAACGCGAGTCCGCTCGAGCCCCAGCGCCTGCGCATGCGCGGAAATACACTTTGACATTTGAGCACCGACCATCTCTGTCTCGCACGACATTGCAGGTGTTTCCATTTACAAAAACAATTGGTGTTCAATATTTTTTCACTTTAAAACGTTTACATAACGGTTCGCGCTTCTGAATGGGCTCGTTCATGTCGTCGGGTTTACACCCCCGGCTACGAGGGTGCAATTTACTCTCCGGACCAGTGACCTTTTGTGAACACGTGAGTAACAATTTGAACGGGCACGAGAGCGCGCCCCACCTTTGTGACATCCGTCTAACGGATCTCAGAAACATGTCTATTTATAAATAAATAATACAACTAGATAGTTATCTGTCTGATTTAAAGAGTTATCTTTTGTTTCTTTCATATTCGCTCAACGAGCAAATATCTGATTATAGAGCCAATTTTTTTTTTACTTTCGAAGAATAGCAAACGATAGTGCTGGCTATCTAATGTTAAGTGGTGACTGCAACCCATGGACACCCATATGTAATCTCAAACAAAACTGAAATTCTATCTGAGGTTGTACGTAGATTGTACGATGCGTCACTACTCCTGAGGATATGGTCGCCTCGCTGTAAGTGTGCACGGCAAACGTACCTCTTTGACCGAAACGCAAAAATTGCTTCACGGCGTGTGAGGGCGGCGGTAGTACGACTCATTCTACCATATATTAATTGTAAATTTTAAAATCCTGATTCAAAAATGTATAGTAAAATGTGTATGCAAGTGTTAATCGGGGGAACTGTTGATCCAATACCATTTTCTATTGTATACTTTCAGAATTTTAAAATTTATAATTAAACACACTCAAACGTAATCAAAAAGTGTAGTCAAACTTAATTATCCACTTTGAAATTCGTCAAAAATTGTCTGCACCTTTATGTATATCTGTTTGTACTATTGATAGAAACTGGATCTAAATTGACTTTGACTGGACTTTGTACTGAAAATTGCCTTTATAACAGATAAAAATCCACGCGCGGGGTCGCGGCAAGCCGCACAGAGAAGCTTGTTACAGAATAAAACTTATGATTTACAAACACAAATTGTTTAAAGTAAAATGAATGTAGCACCGAGCGAGGCTTGAATACAAATGAGATTTCTTTTTGGAGTGAGCCATCTCTTTCTTAAACGTATGATAAATCGTTCTTATGCGTCGTTAACTCCCGCGCCGCTTAACTTGTAATTTTACTCTTCGATCTTGTCAGCAATATTAATATTCTCGTGACCTATTATCGGGCAGGTCAGATCTACGTGTGAGCTTAGAATAGATTTATTTCAAGATATTTAATAAAGATTCGGGTGTGTATACAAGGAATCAAGCCGAAGTCCTATTCTGGATTTATATTGACGACACGCGTGGCGGAGCGGTCGGGCAAGGGTTTTGAGTTCGAGTTCGGCAAGGCAGACTTCTAAATTGTGAGAATAGGTTTTTCTTCTGGGTCTGGGTGTTTATGTTGTCTTTGTATAACATTGCAACCACGACCCACGGTATTCTGGTGTGGGGCTATGACTGTAGACAGCGTTTGTATGTTTCTTTTTTATAAAGTACCGTTTCAGTTTTAGCTGCTTATCCATAAACACCTTTAGTTGATAAGAGACAAAGCATTAAGATAGTGCAAGGGAGGGACACTTACACGAAGCATTCAAACATAGTCTTAGGGGTAGCCAAGCATTTGGGGTTGATGGAAATATGTCATTGTATGTATATTTACAATTATGTCGACTGTATTTTTATTTATTACTTAAATGCTATAAAAAATAAGAATAACTTTTGAGCGTTTACGTAGGGTGTAACGCTTAATCAGACTCGAATATCTCAAGGGTCAGATGGTTTAAGACGGAACTGTCTTTATACGGCCCTTCCAGGGCTGTAACGAGATAGGGACCGTTAGCACGCCGCGAGACGCGACCAAGAGCGAATCATGTTTCAAAATATTGTGATGCTGTCCATTGGAGAGGGAATTGAACGTTTTAAGATATATCCCAATCGGAGGTCATCTTAAGATAATGGCGTTGCTTGTCGTTAATTATTGTAATATGTGTATTTTTTATTTTGAGGCTGACACGTTTTCTACATCCCACTGCTGGGCACGAGTCTCTCGCCCAAAAGGTTTAGTGACTGCTATCCAGTGATAACAACGAACGACAGCTTAACGTGCCCTCTGCAGTAGGGAAGCACGCATAAAGTTTAATACCTTACGGTCACCCATCCAACTTCAAACTGCGCCCGACATCGCTCAACTTTGTAGGTTGGTGGTTAATGCCCAAACCGCAGGGCTATGCAAGCTTTATTGTCCCACTTTAATCAAACTAAAACAAATTGCGGCAAACGATGAACGTGCACGCAGAAATTGTGCCAGTAATGTTTAGTTCCACCACCTTTAGTATGTAAATAAATGATGTTTCGGTCACGATGACCTCATTGTGAAAAAACCATCTCTTCACAACGCTAGGGCAGAATGTTTAATGCGCGCCCAACAATATTCGTGACCGGTAAAGGTTCTAAGCGTTGCGTATGGCGCATATCCTCACTTAGTTTCCATTTGCGGCATATTGACACGGCATATGGGAGATGTTTCCCGCATCTAGCGAAGATATTGCATATGGCGTCGACCGCTTTCATCTAAGCTTAACCTGTCACTGAAATTCGATAGATGGAGATTATTTCGCGTCACTTTCGCTCAATTGATCCCGTCACAATGTGACTACGGACTATGTGAATTTAAACAGGAAGTTTCAATTTAGCGCCAATTCAAATGGAATGATACTGGCAGTAGAACCGGACGCACATCCATGTTCGAAAAAAAAGTTTTGAATTTCGTCTATCCGCGTTCTGGTCTACCTGCTTAGTTACCAAATGTCACGTTTTCTCCAGATGGGCCGGGCTTGTGCAAGCCGGGTTAGGAGCGATTGTTTGCTCAAACATTACGAGACGGTAAGACATTTGAAGATGGCCGCTAAATAAAATACAAACACCTCTCGAGCCTCGAGTGTCCACACTGGTCCGTGTGTAAACTATAGACAATTCACGCCGGCGAAATAACCGTAACTAAGACCCAATTAAGATGTCCGTTATCCTTGGAATCGAGATCTGAGCGCAAGTAAATAAATAACTAGTAATTACAATATCGAATCACGATTCCGACCGGCCTCCATTCTAATCGCGGATGAAGATGAACGCCACAATGAAGGCTAGCTAAAGTACGTCTAATAACATAAGGCCGGTCATACGGCGTCCGACTTCATAATTAATTAAAAATGAACCATTGAACGCTATAACCGTCCCACGCACTGGCTCGTTAAATCATCGGGTATTCTTATCGTCATCGCTTCTGTCAAATTTGAATGTAGAATCCCGTAATTTCTTTTTTACTATTATTTACGGGGGAACGAGATGCCTCGTAGTGGCCTAGTGTGGATTATTGGAATTTGAATGTTGGTGGCAACGAACGTTGATTTATGGATGTAGGGTTGCTACTTAATGCTTCTTTAATGATCTATTGATTTTACTATCGCTATGAAATGGATTGAGCCATGTTTTTATTGTACCAATTCTACCCTGTGGTTTCACCTGCATTGAAATATTTTGTGTTATTCTAGATGTCATATATAGAAGTGATAGAAATATTAGACGGTCTCGTCGTTTTCGAAATTGCGTTGGATATAAACAAAGCCTTAAATATATTTAAATAATCTTAAGTCAAATTAATATGAGACAATTTTTTCTGAGATTATATATCGAGACAAAGATATTACATACCTCTAGGTTTTATGTAGGAGGACAAATCACACGCTTATAATTTATTTAGATATAAACTAAAATATATAAACAAACTTTTCAATTTAGAAATGATATAC
>DWKL01003762.1:0-11202 GCA_018249415.1 Phareas burnsi
CAACTCCCTGTCATGTAGGTTTCCTCACGATGTTTTCCTTCACCGTTAAAGCGAGTGATAATTAATTTCTAATATGCACATAACTTGGAATAAACAGAGGCGCGTGCAGTATTCGAACCCGACCCCCAGAATGAAAACCGGATTCTTACCATTACTCTATCACTGCTTAACTTCTTCATAAAAAACATAAAATGAAATTGCACGCTCTGCCCAGATAACTTGAATTTAAACTTTAATATACGTAAGAGCAGCCCATGACCGTTACGGATTAGTTTGGTTACATAAAGAAAACTTCATAACTTGAGCCAGCAGTTTTAGTTTTCTCGCGGTCTATTTTTATAATATTAAATTTGCGGAGAAAAGCAAAGTAAGCCGTGTGAGCCACGAACTCTTGAGACCACGCCGATCGAGATAAGCGAATTTCGTACTGCAACAATCGCATTACAAATCTGGGCCCCTGAGTATCCGACAGATTAATTGGAAACACTCGATATCACTGCGGCCGGCTCTCAGGTGCTGGTCTCATTCAATTATTCCGACCCAGAATTACGAATATCTTATCGTGCCCCCAAACAATCAGCTAATGTAAATAGCGGTGCAGCTTCGAGTAAATTACACAAGCTCATATTCATACATCGTTTAGTTAAAAGGAATTAAATGTGTTTGCTTGTCGACCATGTTATTAGTTTCTATTCATTTTATGTTACTCAAATATACTATACATATATATACCACCTCTTATTATTATTCATATTTTTTCATAAAAATATGTGTGTTATGAAGTTTCTTTCGCCGTTTCTTGTCCATAAACGAAACACCTTGCGAGACGGTGGTAGTTTGTTGATGTTCAAAAAGAATTCTATATATGTATGTATATATATCCTTATAGCTTTTAGGTGTATAGCTACTTCACAGATCGGAAAAATATAAAGAAATTAATATTACTTCATCCGACCATCCACATTCACGCGGAATTGTTTATCAAAAAAATTACCACTTCAAATCCACGACAGGGTAAAAATAATTTGAGTAAAATTTTCGTCAAGTAAATAATTTTGAGGCGGTGATGGTCCCTACTGGACACAGTTGAACTCGTAATCCAACGATCTGGATTACAGCGTAGAAAGGCTCACATTTTCATGAAGTGCTCCACGTAAGGCTTACTTGTAGAGTATCAACGACCCGCGCGGCGCAGCGGTTATTATACCGGGCTGACACGCAGAGGGTTCTGGTTTGATCCCGGCCAGGCAGACATCTAAATGATGAATTAAGATTTCTATTTTGAATTTCGGTGTTTGTGTACACGTCTTTCGATAATCAAAAGCAGTGATAGCCTAGTGGCTAAGATTCCGACTTTTCAAGCTGAGTGGCCGGGGTTCGAACCCCACGCACCTCTAATTTTTCGAAGCTATGAGCGTATTAGAAATTAATTATCACTTGATTTAACGGTGAAGGAAAACATCGTGAGGAAACTTACACATTTTGAAAGTCTTTGCAAATTTCTCGAAGGTGTGTAAAGTCTACCAATCCGCACTTGGCCAGCGTGGTGGATTTTGGCCTAACCCTTCTCATTCGCCCAGCAGTGGGACATTAATGGGTCGTTGATGATGTACACGTCTTTGTATGTGTTCATAGTATCCTAATGTGGATGCATCTGTAATCTGCTGACTGCCATGACTCTCATTTTATTTAAGGTTATTCACCTTAATAAAATAAATATTTAGGACTCGCTTTGATCACTTAATGTTAGGTTGCTTGAAGGTACCAGCCCTTAGCCCGTGAAGTTTTTCTTGTTTCAGTAGCGAATATGTTTCTCGGATACGCTTATAACCGAGGCGACCATCTTAATCTTCAAGAATAGTGACGCGTCGACATACCACTTCAGTTAGTTCTACATCTTGTCCTTGGGTTACAGTGACCACTTAACACCAGGTGGATGCACTCTACGCACGCACAACTCGTTTGCTAATATTGTAACATAACAAAAAAGTTTTTATAATTTCTGTAGCAGTATGTTTCAAAGGTTTTTATTTTATTTTATGCCATTTTTTGCAGTGGCAGTAGAGGGGGCCGACGACGTTCGACGTACACGAGCGGACGATTGCATTCTGGGTCGAACTGGTCTTTTGTGTTCGACCCCGCCGGCCGACTGTGCTATTATTGGTCCATGGTGGTCTCCCTCGCCTTCCTCTACAATCTTTGGGTCATTGTTTATAGGTTCGCATTTCAGGAAATAAACGGTGAGTACGTTTTTACTAATGTAGCATATAACCATTTTTTTCGTAGACCAAATAAATAATTTTACTATTAATGCAAGATATATGCTTTTTAATGTACATAGGCCAAATATAACTTAAGTAAGGATGGCATTATGACGATTTCGATTATTATTGATCTATTCATATGATTCATACTGAAGACATCAGTCAATAATCTGAGCCAAACAGAATCCTCTGTCCCTATGTATCCCAGCGAATTCACAGACTTCTCTCTGTATAAAAATATAGATTTTTTTTGATTACCTCGTCTATGTTTGATATTGATAAACGTAAGTCACTTTAGAATTACGAGCATTCAAATATATATAAATAAACGAGGGCATGTATAATGATGTTGAAAATTTTATCATTTCTTATGTATGTACATATAATAAATGTATAATTTATTGACGCGAAGGTCCTAACGAATGGATTTATGCATTCTCATTTCGACGGATGAACGTCAAAGTCTTGGAAGAAGACGCTTAACTGGATAAAAATCCAATTCTGACTCTCGTTCTCATGCAAAAGACGTCTGCATTTAAGATAGCAGCGCAGATTAGTGGCAACGATCTGGGCTGCACCGACTTAGCGCACTCCGCGCATAGTTCTCCACAAGTTGTTCCGCGGAGAATTAAATTACTTACCTAAATAGCTTTTCCGAGTTAAATGTCTCGCACCGAAGACAATATAATACTTTGAAAGGTACGTTACGATGTTTCACCGTCTGAGTTTCCCATTGTTTCATTACATCTTCGCAGCTGCGATGAGTTTTAGCAACACGTAATCTTATTCGGGACTCCTTTCAAGTTTCCGTTTGGTATTGAAATTGCTCGTAATTCTTGGGAGTTGACTGAAAAAGTTTTGTTCAAAAGGACAAATTAATTCATTTACCTGAGCAAACTTTAATTAATTTAGCTCATGGGCTTGTATTTATTTCAACGAACTTATCGCTCCCGCGTTAACGAATTATAATATAGCTTTATGACCTGTAAAATCGTTCAATGGGAGGATTAACTGTGTTTTTTTCATTGTTTCAGGAGAGACGCTGATAGTGTGGTTTTGTTTGGATTACTTTTCGGACTTTCTATATTTAGCCGACATTTTGTTTCATTTTCGGACTGGATATCTTGAAGACGGTGTGTTACAAACGGACTCTGCAAAGTTACGTGCGCATTATATGAACTCAACAACATTCTACATCGATTGCTTGTGTCTGCTGCCTTTGGACTTTCTCTATCTGTCCATCGGCTTCAACTCCATCCTACGCTCCTTTAGACTCGTGAAAATCTACCGTTTTTGGGCGTTCATGGATCGCACGGAGCGGCATACGAACTATCCTAATTTGTTTAGATCGACCAGTTTAATTCATTATTTACTAGTGATATTTCATTGGAATGGGTGCTTGTACCATATAATATATAAAAACAATGGTTTTGGTAGTAAAAACTGGGTGTACCATGATACAGAGACTGCGGACGTAGTGAAACAATACCTTCAAAGTTATTATTGGTGCACGTTGGCGCTTACGACGATAGGTGAGTTTTCGCTATGTTTTTTAATCCTGAAACTTTTTATCAAAGGTGTACATCCCTATGTGACGGTTAAGCTATTTTGGTTCGCACAGCACCGCGGCTTGTATAAATCGTAACCGATCAACCAAGTTAAGCAACGTCTGGCGCGATTGGGAGTTGGATGGGTGACCGCTAGTGGCTGAATTACATGCGCGCTTCTGTGTTTCGGAGAGCACATTAAACTGTAGATCACGATTGTTACCATTGGATAGTAGTCGTTAAACAGGCATTGAGGGCGGTTTAAAAATATCCAACATGGCCACTAACTATCAATCCGCATCGGAGGAGCGTGGTGGAGTAGGCTCCACGACTCAGCCAGTTGTGAAGAGATGCTTGTGCTCAGCAGTGGAACATAAAAAACCGTTGCAGTCTTTTTAGATCCGGTTACGGATGTAGGTCACAGTGGAATTAGAACCCTTTATGCGTGTCGACTGCAGATAAACTATCGCCAAATTTTTAACAACTCGCCTAGCATAATGAGCGCCAAGCTGGTTTGCCGCATAGAGGCATTCCGACTGTGCTGGACTGGGAAATATAAATGATGAATTTAGATGCCTGTTTTTGTTCTGGGCGATATTGTATTTGTCATTGGGCGCGCGGTGGCATTCGTATAACAAGGAATTCGAGTATAATGTATAATAGTAAAGTATAGTTCTCGTGTATAAGCAGTGATAGTCTAGTAGTTAAGATTCCGGTCCCTCACGCTGCATGTCTGGGGTTCAAACCAGCACATCTGACTTTTCGACGTTATGTGCGTAAAATAAATAAATTATCACTTGCTTTAACTGTGAAGAAAAACATTGTGAGGAAAGGTACTCATTTGGGATTTCTCGAAGTGTGAAGTCTACCAATCCGTACTTGGTCAGCGTGCTCAAACTAGGTCTATATCCTTCTCATTCTGAGAGGAGACGCGTGCCTAGCAGTGGGATATTAATGGGTTGACGACAATGATGATAGGCGTTCAAAGTATTCAAACTTAGTCCTTAGGCGTATCAACGCTCCTATAATCGACCTCATACATGACTCCTATTAATAATTGGCTATATCTAGTCATCATTTGAGTATGTGCCTGACTGGAAATCGAACATGGGACGAAAGGTAGTCTCTGTATCACGTGGGTAGATTTTTTACACAGTTTAGTTACTGTAAAGGTATGCAAAGAAGCACAAACATATTTTGACGAATAAATGCAGCCGCGCCCTCGTTACCTAAGATAGGGAGTGGGTGTTAGTAACTCTTTGGTATCCTTCATTATCACACGCACCCTTCTAATACGGGAGGGAAGGGTCCCAATTTACCTTTAAAGGGGATATTACCTCTAAAGGTGGTTTTAGGTGCCATGTATCTACGAGATTCTTACTTTATTTACAGAAGGGTCTTGAGCAACGTACCTAATAACATTACACCTAAAATATGTATAGACATATTTGCATACACGTTGTGCTTAGAGATTATTCAAATTTGTAATAGAATTTACAGAGCATTTTATAAACATGAACTGTAGAACGAGGTAAGGATTTGTTAAGATAATACATACTATGTTACGTTTTTGTCATTTCTATTTGAAAATATATAAATAATTTAAAACATAATAGATGGCGCTCTTCATTTAATAAGTGTACTTTTAAATGTTGCATTTGCCGAGTTTTTAAATAAATTTTGGCTTAATAAGTTGAAAATTACATTGTCATGTTCTATATAATGTTAGAGTACAGTCAAGGCATTTCTAGGCGCAAAACTAGGCCAAATGCTAGCTTATAATAAAAAAAATATACAATAAATATAAGTTGGCAACCCTATGTTTGCACTGCTAAAGCTGACTTTGGATTTCAATGTAACTATTCGCCACAATTGTATATCTTTGAATTACGTAAAAGTGACTAAGCGCTGTCCGTGTACGAACAAAGGAAGAGGATTCTGCGCAGAAATATATTGTGAGAACCTTTTAAGCCGTGTTTGTCGAAGCTGGTTGCGAGCTGTACGCCACTCAACAAATTATTTTGACATTTTGTAATAATACAGCCACATGCGAGTAATGTTACGATGGAAATATAATGTCAAATGGGTTAAAGGTGAATTAAATTTAAATTTAGAAATTTGTATTATTAATGGTTTTAAGGCCTTTTTAGTTTGTTGATTTTTAATTTCAATCCATAATTTTCCATTATCACAATATTATAAATATCAATTATGTAAATATAAATATATATTATAAATCACTGATATCTGGTTTCGTTCAAGTTTTTAAGGTAAACGTTATTCAGGGATTTCTTGAATTTAATTTGTAATGATCACATCGTCGTGTTTAATAAAAAATATATACGGAATTTCTCATTTCCGTTCAGCGAACGCTTTAAAATGTTGCCAACGAGAAAATTTGATAGATAAATGAGTGTACTTTAATGAATATTTGATTTCAGATTTGATTTTATTATTCCTTATTTCTTTAAAACAATTTGTAAAAATGCTAGACTTGTTTCCGATAATTCAAATTCCACTAGCAAATTATAATCATTTGCTAGTGGATTTTCTCTACTACTCATTCTAAACATGAAAGCTTACAAAGCATGTGTAAGCTCCATAATATTGGCTTTGAACTCAGGACCACATTAATTAGGATTGGTCCAACGTTCACCTCGTTGGCGATCTAATATATCAAAATAAGCCGCCGTTTGGCTCAAGAGGCACTGAGAGCGATAGTTCAATGGGCTCTCAAATCCGAAAGATTTTTCCTCAAACGTTCTAATAGATAAAAGGGTTGGGGGAAGAAATGTTTTCAAGCTCGTAATTTTGATCATTATACATCAAAAGAAGAGTCTGTTAAAGTATGCTGTTATTATTTCTGTAAAGCATTTCGTATGTCTTACATATAAAATACACGGCATGTGGATAGTACATGCCGTGTATTTTATATATTCTTGTTTAAGT
The DNA here is from genome assembly GCA_018249415.1 of Phareas burnsi. Classification (NCBI taxonomy): domain Eukaryota; kingdom Metazoa; phylum Arthropoda; class Insecta; order Lepidoptera; family Hesperiidae; genus Phareas; species Phareas burnsi. The sequence continues at coordinate 6,761 of DWKL01003762.1, forward strand.
AGTAGTAGTAGTAGCAGCAGCAGCAGTAGTAGTAGCATCAGCAGTAGTAGTAGTCGTAGCAGCAGCAGCAATAGCAGCAGCAGCGGCAACAGCAGCAGTAGTAGTAGCAGTAGTAGTAGTAGTAGTAGTAGTCGTAGCAGCAGTAGCAGCAGCAGCAGCAGCAGTAACAACGGTAGTAGTAGTAGCAGCAGCAGCAGTAGTCGTAAGAATCGTATACTATATATTCTCGTTTAAAATTCTGGGCTATGTCACTACTTATAAAATCCGTAATCGATTCGTGAATGACTCTTTAAAATCGGGACAGCCGTCTCTAACGTAAGCCTTTACAAGGGTCATTTGTAAGAGTACATATGCTTTTTATCTCTGTCTGTATAAATATATAGGGAAAAGAAATACAAGAAAAAATCTTCAAATATATTGTTGGTTAAATAGTTTAGAAGTTATAACTCATATTGATACTTATTGTAAACAGTTAATTTGATGACCAAGCGACCTGTGATAATATTTAAAAAAAAAAGTATTTAAGAAAGGTTGACTTCAAAACAATCTATTTAACCAAACAAAAACAAAGCTATCTCATATAATTTTTATAACTTTATAAAATTCATCCTAATATGGTCAATAGTCCGAGTAGGTCATTTTGATTCCAATTAGTGATAAATATTTTTTTGTTTAAAATCCTATTAAAGGATACAAAGTTTTCTTTAACAATGTATAAGATAGTATGCAATGTCGCTAGCTGTTTTACTTGCCAGATATCTACTTTAAGCCCACACCCTGAACGGCGTCGTTAAACTTGATGGTCGGAGAGATTACTTTACGTGACATCTTTTTATTATGACCTTACAATATATTCATCAAAGGTTCTCGAAAATGTCACGTCACTTTTTTATTCTTGTACCTAGCAATGAGATGGGCGAGCCGCCTAATATTAATTTGAAGGCGGTAGAACTTTCGTAGATCGACCACCGCCACACCTTTTTTACGTGAGAAGAGTAACGAGCGTGCAGGTCACCTGATATTAAGTGGTCACTGCAGCCCATGGACACGCACAACTTCAAATAGGACTGAAAGCCTATTTGAGGTCGTCCCTAGATGAGTCATTGCTCTTGAGGACTATGTTGGTCGCCTCACTTGTAAGTATATCCGACAACCACACCTCTTCAATCGAAACAAGTACAGTTTAACAGCGGATTATAAGGGCGACGGTGGTACCTATCCGAATGAACGAACTATAGTTCTACCACTTTATAAATTCCGGCTTTATAACAGCACTTTTAAACGCAGCTGAGTTCTGGATTCTAGTCTGGTCTGGTCTGGTTTCTGGTTCTGGTCTCATACCCATGGTCTGGTTTTATGGTCAGAATAAAAAAAAAACAGAATTCAGATGTCTGCTTGGCCGGAAATCGAACGCGGAATCCTCTACGTGTCAGACTTTTGTGGTAATTACTGTGCTACGCGCGTCGTATTCATAACGTTGTTGGCAGTTTTACCAGTAGAATTCATTATGCTGGTATAAAAAAATAGGAATTTTAACTAAAGTGGTTTCAGTGAATTGAGAAATGGTCTCAACCCGTCTCTCTTCTTCCTACTGAAATAACTACGAAATCATAATATTCCGGTTCCGGGTCTCTGAAACATTTTAGTTTTGGCCTTCACGTTCACTCGTCTATTTTGAAATGCATCAAGCGTAGATCCTTCCGTGGCAATTCTGCAATCGGTTTGATATGATTGAGACTATTATTAAAAGTCTTCTTATAAATTATTATTAAAGGAATGAAAGGAAGTCATTTCAATTATGTTTTATAACAGCTGTTTGCCTTGCTTAGTTTGAAGTGTGTGGTAAGACAGACTTACTTACGTAACCAATTCTAATTTAATCCTCAGCTGTAGTGACGCATTTATGATCCTCTTCATAAACGCCTCCTGTTCCATATGAAGTTACTCTATACAAAATGGACAGTAGTCAATCACTATACGATTTATAATTTAATAAAAAACCTTATGTTCTATTCAAATCTGGTTGGATCTTCTCGCTTTCATTTTGTTTTTGTTATTGGATCATTATTTTAATTTCATACGAGAATTTTGAATTTCGAAGAAGTTCTCAATTTAAAAATAAATAATTTGGTCACGTTCCCAGACGTGCCACACGAGGCATCCGCTAAGATCAATCGGCTTACGTGTACCTATACAGAGTTAAAAAATAGGAAATCCCAAGGGATTTACCACACAAAGTAGGCACTTTCTTTATTTTGTTGTATAAGCAAAAGCTCTAAAAAGGCATCCAGAAGCACACTTGAGTCGAGCGCTTTTCACTGAAGTGTCTATAAGTTGCGCTTTGTTAATCGATTTCGTTACATTTTTGCTTTTATTTGCTTATTTACATTATATTATTATGACTAAAGCACATTTAGGTACCTACTGCTGTTCAATCTAATTATATTTCTCGTATGGTAAACTTTTGTCATGGTTATTTTTCTTTTTACTACTTCGTAAATATTGAAATAAATTCTGTAATAATTAAATATGGAAAACCGGACAAATTATGTACCTATACTTCATGATAGTTTTTGTTCCTGCCATTGCCTCATACATATTTATAGAATTAAAAAAATATTATGTGTTAATATTATTTCTTTGTTATTCAACGTGATATAATTAAATGAGGTCTTTGAAATTTCATGTGTCGTGATAATTGATATATGATAAACACCGTAGTGTGGTCAGCGGTCTGTCACGTCTTTACAGAAGGTTTCAGGTGTGATGTTCATCATAAATCTAAATATATCGCATAATGTGGGTATATATAGCACTTACGATACAGGGAATCCTAGTATAGGGTTCGAATAGAAAGCATTTAAAAAAAGAACCAACATTTTTACTACGTCATAAAAATGGCCGACGTAATCTGATTACATTTTTCAAGAATTGAATTCGCCAAACAAGGCGAATTTATTACACGTCTACTACAGTGGGATTTAATAACAAACTGCGCAGACTCGCCCCCGCTCTATAGGCAGGTAACTTCGCCGGAGGTCGACATTTTCCGTCCATAAATAGGCAGATAATTGCAGGAAAGATACCGTTTATTTATACCGCCGACATACCAGCGTGTATAGGTTATCAAAGGGGATAATACTCGTAGTTTACAACTTTACGGGCAGGCCGCATCGATGAAATAGTGTTACTAATATTTTCTATATGGTGGACTATATTTTGTTCATGTGAAATCACGTCATTACACCAAAAATAAAAAATAGTTGAGATATATGACGAAACTTATGAAATATACTTTTTGTCTATTGTTTGCTTGTATATATTTATCTCTAGAATCTTAATCAAGAATTCCTGATCCTATTTTGCATGAAAAATTATTGCACATCTTCGAATATTTTTGGTGAAGAATTTTTATACATGATATAATGATGAAAAAAAATATATAAATCTGGCCGGTTTTTTATATACTGTTTGGTGGGATTTATTTTTTAATTATAATGCTATTGATACCCGACCACTTCTGGTGTTATTCTAATAAAAGGTGATGTTTGGAAATATGTTTCAGTTTATAATATAAGCTTGGATTGTTATTGCACATGAGTTGTGGCCTTCATTATGATGGTTATTTTTGTGTTTTTGTAAAAAGGTTGTTGAATCTATATTATAAGGTAGTTTCCATTTATTTTCATAAAGTTTTGTAGATTATGTACTAAAACATCTTTTAGTCAAAAATATAGCTAGTTATATGGCTGGCTAACTAATGCTGATATTATCCAATAGTACATTATAACAGGACTCAATCCTATTGGAAACGATACGTTATCCAAACGATATGATAAAATCTAATATCGTTCAAATAAGCCGTTGTTAATTTTTGTCGGGTATACGGGTTCTGTTTGAATCCCTGTTATGTACATATATTAATAATGAAATTAATATACTAGTTTGGGTCTGGGTATACGTGTATGGGTAATGCCTAATATAAAAATGAAAAGCCTTATTTATTCAAAGGACCCGAAATAAAGCTCGCCCATTTTATTGTCATCATTTCAAAAGCATGCATAATAACATGATATTATAATATAAAGTGTTGTCAGGCACAGTGTCAAACGACGCAGCCCCGGAACTATGTTGACGTTGTTGCTCAATTATATAACATTATAATAGTTTCGTAAATTTGAACACTTTGGTGAGGGGCGTTCACATTTCCTTTAGTCAGTTCAGGTACTTGTAGGGTGTCATATAACGTAGGTATATTTTATTTATCTACCCTTCATTGTAATATGTTACAATGGGCGGACTTAATGCGTAGTGGCATGCGCTATCAACCTTTGGTGATAGTGAGAAATATTTAAAATAAAAAGAGAATACAAAAATAATAAATAATTATGATACTAGTGTAGGGACGTATACTACTAGTATTTCTACTAATATGTACTATA
>DWKL01003763.1:0-11201 GCA_018249415.1 Phareas burnsi
ACACAACAACTGCTTCACGGCGGATTATGAGGGCGGCGGTGGTACTTCCCCAGACGAACGATTGTTCTACCACCTACCAGATGTATTTTCTTTTCTGTACCATTCATGCACTCGGTTGCCGGCGCACATGTGTCTATGCGACCCACAACACAAATCCTAATGTGTTCTATGAATGTAGAGTACATTTTTCGTATTTTATTTTTATAGTACACGACTCGAGCACGAGGTCAGACCGCAGAGGGAGCCGACACCGCGCGTTTTACGGTTATGATCCATCTCCGTGTCGTTATGGAATTGATAGTCCTATACTTACGTTTATCCCGGTGGAAGCATCCCAGCCGTGGTGCAACGAATTCAGAGATAATATAATCGTCTAGATGGATAATCCAGCTTGTAAAGATGTCCAACATATGCATAATTGCTTTTACTGATATTAATGTTTTCTATAATTCATCATCAAAGCATTACTGTCCCACTCTAGGGCACGGGTTGTCCTCACAATGGAAAGGGTTTAGGCTATAGTCGATCACCAAGAGTAGATTGATGGACTTCACACACTTTCGAGACCTCTACAGAGTACTCTCCGGCATGTAGGTTTCCTCACGATGTTTTACTTTACCGTTAAAGCAAGTAACATTACTCCCCCATACGCACATGATTTCGAAAAATGTGAGGTGCGGGCAGTACTCGAATCCTGGAGCTGCAGCATTTGCATACAGCCACTGCTGCTGTCTTTATGATTGATACAACGCTAAAACATGAGGATCTTCAAGAAGCCGGAAACGGAGTTCGTTCACACAGCCTCCGTTGTTGCAAATACTCATAAAGGACGATGAATACTCGTCAGGTCTAGTTACTCCAGTAATTTCATATAATTCCTGGATAAACACGTCCCTGCATCAACTTAAAAATCAACCTAATTTCATATATCCTCCGCTATCATGTAACAACGCGATGCTGTATTGTACATGTGTTTGGATATATCATATTCTTCTTTGTTTTATTTTACGCTACATCTCTGCACAAATGAGTCGGACGTCCGAGTGAGGAGTGGAGACCGGAGGCGCATAAGCTCACCGAGCTCAATAGAAATCGTAAAATTTTGGCAGTTGCGCGTATAAAAATCCACATAAAACTTGTAAGACGCGCAGTAAAATCTGCCGTTTGTTAGCGCAAGGCGTACCTACACGTTCGGTCATACACGCTAGCGATCCTTCCGTTGCAAAAGCGCCCCCAGCGGTTTTATGGCGGACCCGGTTTTAAAATTCCCATTAGACAAGAACGTACACGGAACTCATTAATTACGCGAGCGCGCTCGTATATTTTTTTAACGGCGTTATTGGCGTGCCCGCGTTAAACATTGTTAATGCGCTATTGCCTTATCGAGGAGTATTGCGAACGAGAACAAAAGCGCGCTAAAATGACGTTGCAACACAACACTGTGGGAGACCTTCGCGTAACGTCAAACCTTGGCGTTATTTACCGTCTCGACGTTTAAGGTAAAAGAATCCCGTCGTAAATTACCGCTTTTATGTTATCCCACGACTTCATTAGGTCCTCTGAATGATATAACTCGGGGAGTTATGACGCCGTTCGGCAGTTTATTACACATGAGCGACCATCTTTACGTTCTAAATCGTAATAACTGAAATTAAATTGAAGTTTGCCTGTTATTGAATTATCTTGTCTCTAACTATAGGTTGCTAGCAAATTAGGTTTTCATGCAACATATGACACTTGAGTTTTCTGTTTAGTTATTTCATGGTATTAGTAGCGATGGAGTTTATGGGCAATTTTAATTAATGCTAAAACAAATTAAATATACTAGCGTAATTCAATGACTATAAATAAACCATCTAAATCGATTTTCCTTTATTTTCTCAGCAAGTTAAATTTACTCAATATTAGTATAAATATTTAACTTTTAATTAACTTGATTATTATCAAACAAATCTAACATACGGAAACGACTCGAGCTGTATAAATAGGGCCGCGTACCTACCTGTTATATAATATATTCAATTTTGTGCCCTTCTGTTTCGCAATATTTTGTCACAATCCACGTTTGAAATATTGCGTCAAAAATAACATATCTCTGTGAACCTTACTTGTTAACTTTAGTAATATTGAATTGATTCAGTTGTCTGTTGTACATGTGTTTTTGTTAAAGCTTTGTTAAATGTTTTTGTAGGATTTCCTTTATCATGTATCCATTACATGCAAAAACGAGTATACGAACATCTAGACCTGGAATATAAATCTAAATTCATCAATTTGATGTCTGGTTGATCGGGAATAGAACTTGGAACTTTTGAGTGTCAAGCCTATACGTATAATAACCGCTGTACCACGCGGGTCGTCAAATATTTAAGTAACTTCCTACTTCCTACTTGTCACAAACGCGTCGCCACTAATAGGATTAAGCTGGAGAGCTTCATTGAAGTAGGTCTCCTCTATGTAGTGGAAAATATATATAAAAATATATAGAAGTGTCTCGTGATCTAAATCTGGAGATGCCAGCTAACCCTGTTTGTTTAGATAGAGCACGCGTCTCGCATTTAATGTATTCAAGCAATTTCTCTAATGTCGCCCGGGCCCGCCGTCTAGGGCCCACGTTAAACTTGTGCCCTTCAGATGTTCCCTAGCTTCTTAGCACTTATCTCGACAACTTGCTATTTGGGAAATGGGTTACAGTGGTATATAGATATTTGTAGTACCTAGATGTAGTTTAATTAAAATAATTGAATTGAATTTATAGCTGTTTTTATAAAATTATAGATTATGTATATATTTTTTGTTTTGTCTCGTTTCTAGTCCGTCACATATTTTCAAGTATTCGTGAAATCTTTTATAATATTGAATACTTATACCGTAGTGAGTTGTCAATAGTGAATAAATAGTTGTTATCGTGATATTGTTATAATGGTTTCCTAATAACACTAAGTGATCAACTAGGTACTCTGTAGATTATATCATTTTGAAGAGAAATAAAATTAATTTATGATTTTGGGTTGACTGGGGTTAGAGAAAACTATAGAAGTGGATGTTGATATTATACCTATGAAACATTAATACATTTCTTTGTTTTCACCGCAGATGGGTTTTAGTATATGCACAATCTGAGATATTCATAAAGTATTCTCCATTTTGCCATACGGTTTCAATATGGATTTATCTTCTCCAACGCATTGTAAAATACACGATCTATTCTACAAATATTAAGGAAAAAGTTGCCAATTTTACATCGCTACCGTCGCAAAGATCGTTTTGTGATTAGTTGATTTATTAGTAATAGTCATAAAACATCATAGAAAGTTTCAGCAAAATCTTAACGTGACTTGCGAAAATAGTACTTTTTTCTAAGATCACCTTCCCTATCGTGCCGAGATGCGAATCCATCACGCGGAGCATATCACGTCTAATCGGTTAGACGTCCCAACAGAAAACGGGGGATATTAATCAACTACCGATTGATTGCGGACCTCGGATACTCGGCAGACGACGGGTTGCGTCACTATGATTAATCGAATCAACGGCGTTCTGCCAGTTGTTCCATATCCTTTGAGTTACTCCTTTGCCTTGATCATTCCTGATTTTTTTTTCTAATTATATTTTGAACTACAATATACATATAATTATATATATATATATATATATGTGTGTGTGTGTGTGCGTGTGTGTGTGTGTAATAAAACACAGTAACCGATTGAATTGAGTTAAAAATAGTCCATCAGTGCGCTTTGATTAGTTATTGGTCCTTGTATACATATGTTGAAAATGTCACACAATGTTTCATGATTAAAACTAAAACTAAAAAACAAAAGACTAACGAAGGGTAAATGACACATGATATCGATCTGTCAATCTTGGGGTTTGTTGTTGGCGTGAGTCGGGTATAGATGTGTTAAATTTTTTTTTTTTACACATTATCTGTCGTCATTTCCAGGGACGATTCGTTTTTAAAGTTAATTGGCGGTTAGAGAATTGATGCCCTGGGAATGTCAATATTTTTTTTTAATTTTTTTTTGTTATGTTAGAATACTAGCGAACGACCTTGCAGGTCACCTGATGTTAAGTGGTCACTGTAGCGCATGGATACCCACAATTAAATTATGTCGTATGTAGATGCATTATTTCTTCCGAGGACTAAGATGGTCGCCTCGCTTTAAGTGCACTCGGCAACCACATCTCTCCAACCGAAACACAGCAGTCGCTTCACGGCATATTATGAGGTCGGCGATGGCACCAGTCCAGATGAACTGTAGTTTTACCATCAACAAATGATTAATATCTTAAAATAAAAAAGAATCATAATTGTAAAGTAAAATCTAAGTTACTCGATGTAGGACCGCGTTGCGTCACTGATTAATTGTATTAATAGATCTCAGTAATTGCTTCAATTGCTCCCGTATTAATTGAAATCCAGGCTTCAGTTTCCTATGTATATTAGTATCTCAAAAACCCCTTTGGTTATATTTATATTTTGTTAAAATATGGATTTCGGTTCATAAATGTTTGGAATTAAGGAAATTATGTTAACGCTGTTAAACTTTTATTCTTTCATACATTTTTTACATCGCATTCACAACTTTCAGCTATCAGATAGCAGGTATAAAAAGATGGATATAAATAAAAATGAAAATTATATTTCTGACTGTGCCCCTGAATAGAACCCGGGACCCTGAGAATCGTGGAGCGGCACTGTGCCGTTGTTACGTATGTCATACTTAAATTCATTTAATTATCTACTAATAAGTGCCCTTGTGTGAATTATTAGTTTCCTGTGAGCCCCCATCGTTTCCTGAGAGAGTTTCGAGTACTTCGACTATATTTTGTATATTGCAAAACTTCTGGAGGCACAATATGTTACGTAAAGCTTGTAAAGAATCACCTTCGTAGAGTTTAGATGGTGATAAATTGTATGCGGTTCGACTGTGGTGAGGCCACTGTCGCAGCTATTTGTGCCTTCCACCTTGCAGTATTTGCAGTCTTGTTCTAGTATGAAGGGTGTGGTAAGCCGAGTTTACTTACAAAGGTTTACTTGATAATTGCCTAAGAGTTGGCTCATGTTAATCGTAGATTTCTGAATATATATAGGTTTTGAAAGGTGTTAGAACGGGTCGTTCGGGGAGGTACCGTTGCCGGACTCATGATCCGCCGTAAAGCAATTATTGTGTTTCCATTGGGGAGTACCGTTGCCGGGTAGAATTAGATCGAGACGTCCATCTTAGTCCTCGGAGTAGTAACATCTACAGTACAGTAGCATTTGTCTCACGATCTCAGATAAGACTCCAGCCTTATTTGACGTTATATGTGGATGTTCATGGGTTGCAGTGACCACTGCATGCTCGTTTGCTACTCTTCAAATATAAAATAAAGGTAGGACTTCAGTTCTCTTTAGTTTGAACTGAAGCTGAAGGATTTGGTTACGGTGCCCGTGAAAGGCGGTGACGATGGGGGCAGAAATTCTTAGACGTTCGCCCGCGGTGGCACTGCCTTCGTACCTATCTGCCGAATAACAACAGTGTAGCGTTGCTGTCATCTGGATTAAAGGGTATGGGCAGATTCACATTTTCAAGACGTTCCAATTTAGTTCTCAGGCACAGCAACGCATGTGTAATCGACTGAAGGTAGGACTTCTGCTGTATGTCAAGTCGGTTGCAGATATCCAGAGCAGCCACAGTGATCACTTAACGTCAGATTGGCTATATGCTCTTTTGCTAGCTCCATTATACAAAAAAATAACATAAAGTTGAATGTCCGTTATCTTGTAATACAAACAACCCCTAAAATTTCTAAGGGTTTTTTTGGAATATTATTTTGAAGTAGTAACTTAAATTTACTCGTTTTTTTTTTCATAATAGTTTTTTTCTAAGCTTAGCTCTAACTTGGCAAGGTTTGGAAACATCCGTTTTTTTTTCTAAATCTTACCGTCTCTTGTGTTGGAATGTCGCCAGCTGTATACAAATCTCCGAAGGAATTTGGTCGAGAGTGAAAATTTGATGACTAAAGTTACACAAACGCCAGATTGTACTTAATATTTTGTAAACGTGTTTATTTGTTCTGAAGTTAAACATAACTTGTATAATTTGTGAATTCAACAGATAACAGTATATGTCGAGAACTAGGAGTGATCGTAATTATATATTGCCTGTAATGTTAATTACTTAATCCTGTAGTAAAACTGTATGCGTAAAATATTTATAATGTTATTGCGATATAGGCCTTGGATCAATGTCACGAGATCTAAATTTCCTTCGTACACACATTGACGTGGCTTAATTATTTCGCGGTACTGCAATTGGATTTGACGTTAGCAATCTTGTAATCCTTCAGGAACGTAACAGTGCGCAGTGTGTTGTTAGTTATCGATATTATAGTTTAAATAGCTTTGTCCAATGTGTGCGCCCTTTCTGAAAAATGTAATAACTCAGTACTTACATGAGGCTGTATTCTTCAGTGGTTGGTAGCATTTCATGTATGACTTCTTGTGGGACTCTTGGTCTATTTGAGTTTAGCTTGGTTGCCGCCGGATGGGCTGAAGCCCATAGACACTATATTGTATTGTTAATCATTTTGTTTTGTTTATTGTGGTTATGTTTATAATATCAAGACGGGCTATATGTGTGCAAAGATAAGACGAGATTTCTCAACAGTCTATAGTTGATCTACAGACTTAAAAAAGTAGAACGAGCGATGAATTTTCATATTTAATCCTAATAGGCGTATTATTAACTGAAAAAAGACTGAATAAACTGACAAACGCATCCAGTGAAATACTAAATTGTCAAATAATTTTCGTCCTAAACTCAGCCAAAAATGTAGGAAGTCGGCAGTGGGTAAGCTCCTTGGCTTACGAGCTTCGTAGCTTGGAAGCGTGCCCGATGCGCTTCAGATAAACCGAATTGCAGCCCGAACTTAGTGCATTTCTTTCTTTCCAGTCATTAGCTATTCGAGTCGTACATTTTTTGCTCGCAATGCAACCTTATCTCAAGTTTTTCGTACGAAAAGGCAGAGCCTTTGATAGTTCAAAGGATTTGGCTCTTTAAATTCGTCGATACAATTAAATCCAAATGTGTAAGTAAATTGAATTTAAATTTTTTTACATGACGTTTCGTAATTTTTATTTGCTTTTTACATTTAACATTATACGGATATTCAGTGATATCTATGATATTTATATAATGTTATCTTTGCTTCGGCTAAAGTTGTAACGCTTCGTGATGGCTAACCTTCAAAATATAAAGTCAGGACACGTATTGAAAAGTTTTATTCATCCTTAAAGATATGAGCGCTTTTTCTTAATGCTCCTATTTTTATATCACCCATGCAAAAGATCTTTAAAGTCCCCTGCTGAATTCGAGATACTTTAGAAATTTCTGAATGCCTCCGTAGGCCTACACACAATAAATGCACTTTCCTGAGGGGTTTCGCCGGAATCACGGCACTTGGCTGTGCGTGTTAGGGTCCGCAGTAGATGGGATTACTTCGCAGAGAGACGCTGTTGTCCGTCTCCTGGATTTAATCCTTTTGTCGCCTCCTACGACATATACGGGAGTAGTGGCGTTACTCTAGGCCTAGACCACACTTCGGTATTTTTAATTAAACACTTATAAATTACATTACTGTATTAATTACTCAATCATTATCATCATCGTTGATCTATTACTGTCATACTGCCGAGCACGGGTTGCCTCTTCGAATGAAAAGGGTTACGCCACTGTTCATCACGCTTACCAAGTGCGGATTTGTGGACTGCAAATACATTTGGAATTTTGTAGACAATTCTCTGTAATTTCATTTTTTCAAGATTAATCCGTTCCCTGTTGAAGTACGTATAATTAATTTTTAATACGCACTTAATTTCGAAAAAAATATAAGTACGTGGAAGTTCGAACTCCGGACCCGTAGCGTGAGGTGCCTGAATCATACCATTGGGCTATCATTGCTTACTAATTAATCGATTTAAGTAACTCGAAGGGCAAGGTCTAATTTAATCGAGATTAATTTAGTGAGAGTGAGCTGTTTCGTCAGTTCGCGAGGTCGATGCATTAATAATGTCTTCGTATTCGACGTAAACACGTTCGCGTTGTCATCGCGACGTAATTCGTTGGTTTACATACCATTCCATCTAGGGTTGTCACCCATTCGTCTATTTCCTGGATTTACTCACGTTTAAAAGTGGCAGAAATTCTCGTGATTCCTTTGCAGCGATATTATCATCGCCTTAAGTATATCTCCTTGAAGTGACAGTAAAACGCTTATAATTTTTTTATTAAATCTTTAATTAATTATCAGGTGATAGTTAGACTGTATGCCTGTTTGTTAATTACATCACCTAACAGATAAACTCAAATATGTTTGCAGACCGTTCCGTCGATTTTTAATTCAGTGAAAATGATTGAGCAGTGATAGCCTATTGGTTAAGATTCCGGCCTCTCATACTGGGGATCCGGGGTTCGAACCCCGCACGCACCTCTGATTTTTCAAAGTTATGTGCCTATTAGAAATTAATTATCACATGCTTTAACGGTGAAGGAAACCTACACATCGGAGAGTTCTTTGTAATTTTTTTAAAGGTGTGTGAAGTCTATCAATCCGCACTTGGGCAGCGTGGTGGATTATGGCCTAATCTTTCTCATTCTGTGAGGAGACACGTGCCCAGCAGTGGGACATTAATGGGTTGATGATGATGATGATTAATGTCGACGGTCACGAAGTTGGGAACTGATGCATAAATAACACCCTCGTTAGCACAAACAAACATATTCGCGATGTCATGGCCACGAAGCAACTGTCGCGATGCACTTCCTTCAACGTTGTTGATATTGTTTTGATTGAGATGACAGTTCATATATAAAACTTATGGTATGAACCATATCTAGTAATATATGTATGTATGCCCTTAGAGATAACCAGAGATGGAAATGAAAGGGCAGAACTCTTCCCGGAATTACCGTCATAAGAGAAGAATAACAAACGAGTGCGCAGACCATCTGATGTTAAATGGTCACTGCAGCCCGTGGACAACCATATCTAACCTCACAGGACTAAAGACCTATCTGAGATTGTACTTAAACGCGTTTCTACATCCGAAGACTAAGATAGTTGCCTCGCTGTAAGTGTACTCGGCAAATTCACCTCACCAGCTGAAACACAAGTATAGCTTCGCGACGGATTACGAGAGCGGTGTTTGTGTAATTATTTTGGTTTATGTCCATGGGATTCTCAATACAATAAATCCTACTGTGTGGGGCTGTGAGTATAGAATGCGTTAACCTTAATTCGTCGCCACAATCCATGCAAACGTTCTTAAAAAATCGCTGATTACACATAATGTTCGTGAATTCCATTCGTTACTGGAAATTAACGCGGTTGGATTGCGTCCGCGTGCGCGACTTCCCGCAATTATAACTCGAGAACGATTTACAAAGGTCCCGACGGTTAACTGATTTTCCAAATTACACATTCACATCCCTCTACGTATTTATATTTGACGCGAATGAACGGTCGTCTAATTTTCGCAGATAATTAAACACGGTCGTGTGGTTGCCGACAACGTCCAGCTTCGGTGTGCGGTGCGCAGAACAAATTAGACCAATCTTCAAACTGTCGGTTCGGTATAAATTTCGTGCTCTGAAATATTGAAATTCTCGTGTTGTATTTTTATTCGAGCGTATATTGTTAAGGTTTAAGTTTAATTCCACCAGTTTTGAATATATATTATTTATTGGTTCTACAAGTTTTCCTCCCGCGACGAGTCTTATGTTTACACTTCACTGAATAAGCTGATGATTGAATATCTTAGGGAAACACATATTTTTGATCAAATTCGAATGAAAGTACATTTTAATTTATAATGCGTTTTAGGTAATACGGATTTTAACAGCATTGTAATCTGGCAAGTCTTAAAAATTATAAATGCAAATAAGTTTGACTAAGTACCTAGTTTCGTCGTGTATACATATAATAACATTTGTAATATATTCTAGTCAGTATTTAAATGTACATATGTATTGTAGTTTATTTAATTATATACTGTTTGTCAATTTTGTTGTAAATTTTATTCACATTATGCGGTTTTTTCGTTCTTGTTACGCTCATGGATGTAGGTTGAATCAAAAACATTTATTTATAACCACAATCAAGATTGCATTAGCACCGTTTCACTTTGAAAGTGAAGGAAATACGTGAAAAGTATTCACGATATGAATGCCAAAAAAAGTATTTTTATTTTCCGTCCGTGCTCTCACGTCGGCTTTGGATTTCGGCTAGCATCTGCGGCTCGAGTCGCGTTACGTAATGTGCTGGGCGAGAGGGAATCGGCGGAGGCGAGGTGGCTGGCGAAAACTAGTTCATTAGAAAATTGCGCCGGCCCTCATCCTTACTAATGCTTACATTTTAAAGTATATCTCTGTGTTACCTTTTCAAGCCTAAACCAAAGAAGCGATTTGGATCAATTTTGTACAAGGACATAGCTTGTATCCTGAGGAAGGATATAGACTAATCTGTGCACCTAAAAAATAAGACAGTTAATTTTGAACTCATAATATTATTACATATAGCTATCTACCGTCTCAGTATAATACTTTTAGTGATGTGTGCTCATGAACTATGTACGTAATACAATATTGCCGCCTTTAAACTAAAATGTCGCTATCAATATTTTAACCGATTTCAATATTTTAAGGTTTTGATAATCGGTAAAATACGAATGAAATGTTTCACTATTTGAAAGTGCTCTATTAAATCTATTTTTGTTATCTCAAATTCTTGCATTCGACATACATACGTTCAGTTTTATCTGCTTGTACCCTTTCTTAATATTGATATCCAACAAAGAAGGCTCCATACGGTTTTTAAAACAGTAGTCATTGCCCAGTGTTATGAATTATGATTTGGTATATGAGCACTAGAAATAAAATTATCGTTCGTTTAAACATTGGAATGTCTTCTATAGTGCCCGTGCCGATAGTTTTCCATAATGTTTTAAGCTGAATGAATTCATTTTGCATCTAAAATATGGTCTAGGGGAAATCGGAATTTAAAACCAGGATCTTTTTTATACGAGAAGAGTAACAAACGAGCGTGCAGGCCATCTGATGTTAAGTGGTTACCACAGCTCATGGACACCCACATCCAACCTCAAACAAAACCGAAGTTTCGTTTGTGGTTGTATATGGATGCGTCACTACTCCTGA
>DWKL01003764.1:0-11200 GCA_018249415.1 Phareas burnsi
TTCTCGAAGGTGTGTGAAGTCTACCAATCCGCACTTGGCCAGCGTGGTGGATTATGGCCTAACCCTTCTCATTCTGAGATGAGACCTGTGCCCAGCAGTGGGACATTAATGGGTCGATGATGATGATGTGACTGCAAGCTAGCAGTGACATGCAGACAGTGACAGTAGCATGCTTAACATCAAGTATTAGCAAAAAACTGGTACTTAATTTAAATCATTCATTGTAGCCCTTGGATACATTCAACCACAAATAGGACTGAATTCCTATTTGAGGTCGTATGAGTAATGACGCATCTAGCGTCACTTGTCCTAAGGACTAAGATGGTTGTCGCTGTAAGTGTACCTGGTAACCGCACCTCTCCAACTGAAACACCAAAACTACTTCACGGCGGATTATGAAGGCGGCGGTGGTACTTCCCCCAACGAACTGTTATTCTACCACCGATGAGATATATACATAATGGTTGTCATTAAAAGCCTTAAGAATCTTTATAGCAAAAAATATTAATCACTAAAAAATAAAAAATATTTTTAATGGAATGCAGGCTAAATAGATAGTCGGCGTTTATATTAGCATTAGAGAATTGTAGTTTATGTGACGTGACGTGAAGTTACGAGAAGTGACGTGGAGTACCTATATATCAATATTTTAAGAAATGAAGTAGATTTGGAGCGCCGCCTTCAAAACAATCTATTTAATAAACATTCCATTAAAGTTATATTTTACTTTGTAGTTACTTTGAAGTTGGTAATTTTTTTTTTGTTTTTATTTTATAGATTTTCTCGTTTTCTCGTTGTTATATATATATATAAACCAAAGTAACTGTGTTTGTCTGAACATCGGTCTTAATTAACTACCACCCGCTAATTGACTGCTAACGAATAATACGGACCCACAGACGTGGAAACGGACAATATAATAGATCCAGTGCATCTAATTAACATATGCTATAGGCACCCAGTTCTATCTAATGACTAAAGTAATTATGGAGAGACTCAAGACGAGATCATATTACAAAACTCAAAGAAAATTAGTTCTCTTGTTTAGTAGGAAATGAGATTCTCAGAATTAAATAGAGTAAGGAAAGATTGAAACTGTTCGAAAGGCTGATTGCTACCCATAGCCGTGCTTTCTAACTGTCCTAGTTAATTAATGAACTTTTTATATCCTATCAAACCGATGTACAACAGCGCTATAGGCATAGATTGATAGTGGTAAGATTTCGGCCTCTCACGGTAGGGTTCGAATTTCATACACATACCTCAGATTTTTCAAAAATAATAATCACTTTAACGGTAATGGAATACGTTGTAGGAAAAGCCAAATTTTTTAGAGTTCTCTATAAAATGCATATAAGGATGTCCTGCCTTTTTTAGCCTCTCACACCGTACAGCACTGGCACTATGGGGAGAATGAAAAGGGTGGGGATTATTCGGGTCGCGAGGATACCCTCTTTGCTAAGGAATGTTCTCTAGGAGGTGAATAACCCCGTTGATTATTAATATTCTCCATAAAACTACAATAGATATTAATTAAAATATTATAATATAATATGAAAACATTAATAATGGATCCAATAGGTGGTAGAACTATAGTTCGTTAGGGGAGGCACCACCGTCGGCCTCATAATCCATAGTGAAACAATTCTTGTGTTTCGGTGGGAGAATCGCATGTATCTATGCGCTTCGATTTATGCCCTTGTCATAAGGCAAGAATAGGCGAGGTGGTAACGCCACCGTAGAGGAATTACGGCGAGATCCACCGCGATATATTATTTTAGATCTAATAATGAGCTTTTATGTTCTAATAAAATGGTTTATAAAGAGCTTATGGAAGCACACTTAACAGATAGTTCACTTGGAAATTAGCTCGATTGTCGGAAAAATCAATTGTACCGATTTTATCGCGATCACCTTTCGAGTGTTGATAAGCATCGATAAACTTTGTTATCGAGTCGTTGGTATCAAAGTTTCGCTATGACTGTACCTGTACGGTACACAAAGCTATAAAGATCACTATTGCTTGTTAATATATAGGATTATATCACTTATTACAAGAGCGAAAGGGCGACAATGGGGTGATAGTAATTTATCCGCGTTGGAGCTTTAACGTCGCCCGCAGGGAGCACAAAGCGATAGCGTAAACCCGAATAATAAGAGGGGATTTATATTTCAGGTGAAAGTTGTGTCAGTCCCAGACAAATAATAAAGGCCTTCAATGAATCAATCCTGCACCGAGTGACCTACCGATTGCAGTTTTATAGGTCATACATCAATCGATTATGACTTTAGTTGTAATTTATCACAAACTTATTTATTTTCAGTTACTCTTAAAAAGTGTTGGTTTGTTAGATATAAGGTTATGTTTGACCTCGTAGTTGGTTAAATTTAAAGCTATTTCTTGGCATTGATAATCGTGAATCCTTTAACGCTAATACACGCTATATACGTAGTGCTATATATACCTATAGCTACGCACACTAAATACTATAGATAATAAAATAAATGCGGAAAAGAAATATTTTATCTATGATGACTGAACGTAATTTCGGAAAGTACTTATCTCTAAGGCAATAAATTAAAAATGTGTTTTAAATGTGAAAATATACTACGTATTTATTTTCAAAACCAGTAAAATTATTTCTCATTCATTAGTAATTACAAACATCCATACAAGTAGTTAGATATATAACTTTTTAATTAAATAAAATCCAGAGAACTACATGATGCTCTGAAGAATCTGAATTTCCGTAGTTTGTATCAGTAGAAATTGCGATCGGCTATTATTTCCTTATACCATTTTAAACATAAGTTAATTACAGAGAAAGTAAAATAACAGGTCACAAGAAGCCTGTAATAGATGACAAGATAGATCAGCGGACCAATTTCCAGATTTATGAAAAAAGAAGGGATGGGTAGTATAGCTACACCCGCGTATTTTTTCCATAACAACGTTTTTCCTGACAATTTAAAAGGAAAGCAATGAAACTCCCCTTAAACAAGCGATTTTGGAACGCTTTGTAAATTGACACTTAGTTTACGTTTCAGCGCACCTCGATGTCTACACAATGGTGTATAGGATTTTTTTTAGAGCACGCAGGCCACCTAATTTCAAATAGTCACTGCAGCCCATGGACACCCACATTTTACCTCAAAGGAAACTGAAGTTCCGTCTGAGGTGTTATATAGATGCGCCACTACTTTTGAAGACTAAGATGGTCGCCTCACTGTAGGTGTGCCAGGCAACCGCACCTTTTCAACCCAAAATACAAAAACTGTTTCACGGCGGGTTAAGAGGGCGGCGGCGGTACTTCCGCTGATGAACGATAGTTCTACCGCGTCTCAGGTAAATCGTATAAGATTTTCCGTTGCTAAATTATGAATAATTCTTTAGTTGCTATGAGTGAATTTTAAGGTTAAGTTTCACCTCTCCCACTCAGCTTGATGACGTAAGCACAAGATGGCGAAAGGGCATTAACAATCAAGGTATAGTTACCAATTTTTAGAACATGTCAACATATGGTGATATAACACTTAAATTAATTCCTTTAGCGACATAAAAGTTACTACGGAAGCGTTTTTAAAAAAGTTTACGTTAAAAGCGTAATTGCGTAAAATAGATCATCCAAATTCTTAGTCGGCATAGCCATTTGTCTATTCATCGACGGGATGCCCTAATACTTAAGGGCAACATGTCGCCGGGAGGGCGAGCGGCGCCGCGCACGATGCCTAGCTGGAATTCGTGCGTCTAGCGGGGAGCCGCACGTGCGCTGAGGGTCGCCATCCCGAATCGGGTATTTGTATATTGAATTTTATTAGAACTTTGCTCCTAATTGTATTTACAGATTTTTATACCATATAGCGCACATGGCGCACATATATAAGAAAACACTGCCATGCATGGACATCTTCCCTGAAGACTAAGTTGGAACACCTCATATAAACGTCCACCTGACGACATCCTATCAAAACACTAACAGCTGTGTTTAAAAATAGGGTTGACGGTGGTGCCTCCGGACTCCAGTTAGGAAGAGTTGCACCACCTTCAAAACTCACTTACTTACATAAGTAAATTGCGTTTGCCTGAAGCCTGAATAAAAAAAAAACATAACAAGTAGTTCATCATAATTTTTTAAAAAACAACAGATTATAGTTTTAACTAACTGTACTGAGATGTATTGTAGATACAATACAACTCAGTACAGTTAGCAGGGGCAGCACAGTGTCATGAATTCGGGTTTCTCACAATCCCCGGGGTTCCGATCCGATTCCCTTAATGATACGACAACATAGCTCGAAGCCCATGGGATAACATTAGGATCTGTTTTGTTTTAAAATGTGTTTCATAGGTCTTAATTTTGATAAGATGTATTTTCAATATTATAAGAAAAGTTACCGATTTCCAGCAATCTCCATCTCCAACCAAATAATCCACACTGAATATTGATACTGATTCGTCTCTTCATGATAAGTCGGTGGAAATACTTGGTCATCAGTGAAATACAAAATAATACAGATAATACAATCGTGAATAGATAACTCGTTAGTGCGCGCAAGCAAGCAAGCAAAAAAAGGATAAGACGAAGAAAAGGGAAGGAGTAGGGATGTACGAGCGCAGACATTCAGTTAAGCTGTCAGTCAGGGATGTAATTATTTTAGAAGGGTTAGAAGTCTTCTGGGAGGTTTGAAAACATCCGACACGGGTTGGACTACACGTTTCTCCACCATACTATATTGGAGCACTGTGGTAGAGTATGCTCCAGGCATTCTCCAGTTGTGAGGAGAAAACCATGCCCAGCAATGGGACACAAAAAGATTGCAACCATCCCATTCCTTTACATGTTTTAAAGTTATTTAAACAATGAATATGGCAAATATTATGGGGATGAGAATTCCGAAAGGGCGAATATTAAAGGGATAAATATAACGGTATAGAAAAGGCTTGTAAGCTTTTAATAGCTTATATGAGTTGCAGTCAATGCTACTCTTCAATAACCAATATAAAATTACGAAACGGCTTCATGAAATTAATAATATATCTGAACAAAACGTGCAACGACGTAAATAAAATGTTTCAAGTTGGATCGCCGGAGCCCGTGTGCGGGTGTGCGTGCTACGACGTTATTCAGTTCCAATATTTTCAGTTCGCTGAAAATTCTGAATTCCTTCGCAATGAGTGTTGCGATATGAGAATCTGGATATGATACAGAATTCATTTTACGCAATACCTGCGCTTTTGTTACGTATGTTGCCTACATTAAAAGCTGAAAAATATTGTATCCAATGGCATGGCATGGTTCTTTACGATATCTTATATCTAAAATGACTGCTAGGGAAAAGTCTTTTTAAATTACTTAGTGTCATAAATCGATAGGTGGTAGAACTATTGTTCGATAGGGGAGGTACCACCGCCGCCATTACAGTGAAACTGCCGTTAAGTAATACTTGGTTCGGTTGAAGAGGTGTTGTCTGGTACACTTACAAACGAGGCAGCCATCTTAGATCTCAGAAGTAGTGACGCATCTACGTACCATCACAGATAGGGTTTCAGTCCTGTTTGAGGTTAGACATGTGGTGATCACTTAACATTAGTTGTCCTGGACGCTCTTTTGCTATTTTTCTAAAAAAAAATCTTTCCAAGAACCAAATTCGAGATTCTATAACAAACATTTTTATTGTAAATAATATGTAGAGCACAGCCGTGTGTATTAATGCTTTACAAAATATGATAATTCCCAAAAATAGCTCTGTAATAAAGAAAACAATGCTCACGGTCTTAAGTTATGATGCGGTTACATAACCAAACCACTTTTCGAGTTATTGTCAAAATAGAGGGTAATTTTTAACAACAACATAATGAATTTTGGATCCTGTCCCATTTGAGTGTTTGCGTACTCTTCTTTGTACGTGTTCATATCATCCACGACACAATGAATCTTCGCGTGGGACTATGCCTGTAAATGTATTAATTATTTAACGTAAAACAGTAGTTATATACAAATAATTTTGCTTCACTTAACTCCCCACGAAAATATGTGCAATATCACACTGGTATATAAAGAGTACATGCTGGCCAATCCGCACTTGGCCAGCGTAGTGGACTATGGCCTAATCCTCCTCATTCTGAGAGAAGACCTGTGCCCAGCAGTGGGACATTAATGGGTCCATGATGATGACGATATAAAGAGTAGATTGAGTCGATCCTTATTTCAGTATACTGGCAGATATGTGGATAAAGTTAAATGTAATTAAACGCAACAGTGCATATCTGGTAATGGTTTAAACACAAACATGACCTCGAAATAATTCAATTGTACGCACAATCTATTTAATTTTGTTCTGTCGTCACTGTCTGTTAGTTTAACCTTTAAAACAAATATTTATGACGTTTATCTCGTTACATAATACAAATAATGAAAATACAGTAGATCCCGTATTTTTACTATGCACATAAATTGATTTTGCAGTCAGTACAATAGTACTGACTGCAAATAAAGGAACTTTATGATGCTTTAATATATGCGTATATGCATTCCGCTCAGTATAAGTATTATTAATACAAAATGAAGTAATTGTTAATATAAAATATTTATAAATATATTTTGAACACCCAGAATGTATTTATAATAATTTTATAGGGAGAGATACTAAAACTAGGCGTCCCACCTCAGAGGAGCGACACATCTGTGGTCAATCTTAGGTAGGACTTCAATTCTATTTGGGCCTGATTCATCTATAATCAATATATGGGTGGTAGTGACCACTTACCATTAGTTGGGCCCTATTGTTTGCTATTTCTTAAATTGTAGTGCCCCGTACGTCACCATGGAGGGTTCTTGATTTTTTGTAAGAGACTGATACATTTGGGACAAAAAATTATGTTTCTAACAATTATATTTATATGTAAAGCATTTTTATGTAGCCGAAAGGGAACTGTTACTCGTCGTAGTCCGGGATCTGAAGACAAAACTTAATTGTAAGACATAATAAGCTATTTGTTTTTTTATTAGTGGATTTAAAAGGTATGTAAGAAGTGGTGAGCCGGATAGGTATGTTATTATCTTTAAGAAAAGTGATAGCAGGTATCAGATATGACGTCTAGGGATGCCATTCGGGGAGGTACCACCGTTGACCTAATAATCCGTCGATAATAGCGGAAACGAAAAGCAAGAATTGCATAAGCAATTCTTGCCTCAGATAGAACTTCAGTCCTGTTTGAGGTTAGATGTAGGTGCTTCCACGCTCGTTTGCTACTCTTCTGAAATAAGAAAAAAAACTTAGGTTTATTGCCTCAACGCATGTGTTTTACCTTGTTTCGTAGTCCCTAGGTCTACTAGTTGAAAGTTTTTTTATAATTAGGGGCATCAGCCCTGGAAGCCAGCTCCGCAGAGGCTTTCTGCAATTTCGCCACCGCATAAGGGCGTAAGGGCGCTTGCGCGTCGCAAATCGGCTGTCAACCCGTGACATCGCGCATAACGCGTTCCGCCTCGTTAGCGACGCCCCTGCCCCGTGACTGATCGCCTTGCCCAATGTTGCTCCGGCACCGTGACTATAACGTTTTAGGGCTGCTACTATAACATTACAGGTGACTCTCACTATTGAATTATAAAAGAAATTGGTAGAAAAAAGGTAAGGCTTGTTTATGGGTGAACCCATATTATCTATAGTAAATATTACAATTATATATTAAGAAATAAACCATAATATAAAATAATGATATTGTCATATTATGGTTTATCTCGCAAATGGTTGTAGGCCAATTCAACTTTTTTTAAGATACGCACAAACTCTATAGATATATCAAATTGGCGCAAGTTCAATATTGGTTTGTTGGTTCAATATGCGGCCGCTCGATGGGTCATAAAATTGTTGAAAATCTTTTTGCGGATTGTGAGTACGGTAAGTAGTGTTTTTATCTGGTATCGTTGCTTGGACTTCGAGATATAATGCTTCAACATGAATGGGACATGGTAAAAATTCATTACGAGGGAATTGACCACTAATCTGACCATTTTAGAAAAGCTTTACAGGAATAACGTGGCTTACCAGAATTTCAGAAACTGAAGAGAGTAAATGGATTGCAGGGAAAATTATAAAGCTCTAATTAAAATTAAGTTATTGTTAACAGATTAAATAATATCATACGATATAATAAAGTTATTCCTAATACGCGTCAAGGTACGAATGCTTAAAATCTGTAAGCGCTGTTGTGGCAACCCTGCAGCCGACAATATAGTCAAAGGTAGCATTGCAACGCGTATCAATTGGACGACTGTGAAATCGTCGGATCCACGTATGCATTTCTATTGTTTGCAACTCCTATTTGGATTTATAAATATTTATTGCCCAAGGCACTATTTACACTTTTCATTAAACAAAACAAGAAATATTTTGGAAGCGTAAATCTTATTAGTCCTTACATAGTCTTTTTGGTCTGAAGTTGGTAAGAAGTCGGTGTAAACAATGGAGATTTTGCAATCAACCCTGAAGTATAAAAAAATGGTTCCTTAAGTCACCAATAGATCTTTTTTATCCTCTATAATTGCGTTAGAAACTTTAATATTATATATTTATAAATATGTTTTATTATCCTTCATATTATTATACACATACAGACAGAAAACAGTAAGCCACGTTGACTGTGAGGTGGAAACATGAATGACCGTGATCGTTACACAGTTGAAGCATGTACTTAGGATCTTGCCACAATAAAACAGAGATATGAGAAGTCATATTAAATTAGATATAATTTTAATGTACACTCGCGCTGCCAAAAGGAACTACCTATATCTCGTATGTTAAAGTCCTACATGCCGTTTAAGCCAGAGTATGAACGTAAGAAATAGTAATACATATATACATACATACATATTATGTCGCAGCGGGGTAAAGCGTCATGGTAACCGTATACTTAAATTTATTAAAAAATATACTTGTTTTATTTATGCTTAAATACTTCAAATTCGTTTTGGGAAATGAACTGTACAGACGCTTAAAAGTCACTCTCTTAAACCCATTAAAAGGATTAATGAAATAGAGTCATAATTCTCCTTCAAATCGGCACCTGACCGGACTAGCTGCATTTTTACTGTCAACGAGACTATAATTAATTAGTCGGGTGTCCGCAAAATTGAATTATTATTACGACTATGGCAATATGTTTGTGGGGTGCGCTTTGTTATTCACCCCGCGATGCGCCCCCGATGACGCCGGCGGAATGCGCTTGATCGCACGTGCTACACTTCTAAACGGGGGCTGTGTGGCATAATTCATTGTTTGCGTTAAGGCGCAAACACGCTGTTTATCTCATCCGCAACGTTAGCCGCCCGGCTCTGACGCCTACAGCGCAGAAGTAGCATACAGTCATCCTGGTGCGTGATGACTGCCCGCTGCCGACGTCTGTAATTAGCTCCAAGTAGGTTTGAAGACCTATTTGGGGCCATTGATACGTCGCTACCGCCTAGGACTAAGTTGGAACATATCGTCGAAGTTTTTCTTACCACGCTCTGCAGACCAGAAGTTAGCAGGGTTTTACAATGCTTTTATAGCGCAGAAACAGGTGTAACGGTAGGGTCTATGGAATTTAGCCACTAGTTTCTTGCATACTAAGGTTGACTCACTCATAAGAACAGAACTCACAGGTCCTTCAGTATAACAAGAATACTTTCCAGAACAAATAAACTTTTTCTATCATTGCCATTTTCTTTGTGTCAATTAAATACAGGAAATGAAGAGACTACAAAAAAATATTTATATTTCAAATTTTAAATCAGCGTTAGAATATATCTTCAAGTGCAGGTATTTTAATTAGTCTTTATTTTTTATTATAATAATACAAATAAATCTATGAGATAAGGCACACTAAACTATTGGCTTCTATTTGTAATGTTCTACACATTTATTTTAATTATACAACAATTATAAATTACAGAATTTAATTATGCGTAGAAATTATTATTGTATTAAAACTGCCGTAATCTTACATTTTTTATATTCCAGATATTAGGTATCGATTCATTACAATGACGCGTATTAAAATTTAATGATCACTCGATTTAACGGTGAAGGTAAAGGTGAAAACATCGTGAGGAGACATATATGCCTGAGTATTATTTGTAAAGTTTTCTAAGCTGTGTGAAGTCTACTAATCCGCACTCGGCCAGCGTGGTGAACTACGGCTTAATCATTTACATTCTGAATGACACGTGCCCAAATATTAATGGGTTGATGATGATGAAGTGCACTCTATGAACAGAAAAATATCAAATTGCTCGTAAATTCAATTATACAAATGCCTTTGTAACGACGAGCTGTTGTGCAAAGTAGAGAATTCAGTCTAACCTGAGCGGAGCGAAAACTGTAAGCTGGACGGCGACTAATTAGACATTTCTGAGCGCTATCCTGCCGGTTGGTGGCGTGCGTCGACGCTAGCGCCGCGGTCGCGGGCCGCGACTCGCGGCATGTGTCAACGCATGCTTCACGCGACGCTGAACATAACTTCGGAATAACGACCCATCGTAGCGCAAACATAGTTCATGATCCGTCGGGGCTAAATTGTATGTTGTTTCGTGGGTTTCAATTTCGTTCCTCTGCTGGGGATTTGGGGATTCAGGGATTCAGACCATCGCTTATTCCGTCTCTCTATTAGTGCGTTTCAGCTTAAATGATGTCAGTGCAAAGTTAACACGTTAATATACATAATATGTATTGTATCTTAATAACATTGCTAATATTAATTCATTAATGAAATTCCTTAAATTAAAAAGTTATTTTATCAACTTTGGAATCATATTCTTGAAGGTTTTTATGCTTAAAACAATTTGTAAATAAAGATAGTGAAACGAAATTATTTATGGTATTAATTTTCAAATACAACATATATTGTTTATATTTTCGGAGGGTGATATTACAAGAAAAAACTGGCCGCTGTAAATGCATAACATACAACACTCATTTTATATATTACAAACGAATGAACAAGTTTTGGTCATGCTGGTCTAAGTATTTAATATTGCAAATATTTATGAATACTATAAAAACATTAATCGATATGTTTATTATATTGTGAGCAGTGATAGCCTAGTGGTTAAGATTCCGGCCTCTCGAGCTGAGTGGCCGGGGTTCGTATTAGAAATTAATTATCACTTGCTTAACGGTGAAGGAAAACATCGTGAGGAAACCCACACATCTGAGAGTTCTT
>DWKL01003765.1:0-11199 GCA_018249415.1 Phareas burnsi
CGTTAAAGCAAGTGATAATTAATTTCTAATACGCACATAACTTCGAAAAATTAGAGGTGCGTGCGGGGTTCGAGCCCTGGACACTCAGCTGGAGAGGCCGGAATCTTACCCACAAGGCACACAGGTACATGTATGGTGGTTCGTCCGGAATGTACCACCACCGACCTCATAATCCACCGTGAAGCAATTCTTGTTTCGGTTAGTGAGGTGCGGGTGCCAATACACTTACAGCGACGCGACCGTCTTGGTCCTCTGGAGTAACGCATCTGCGTACGACCTCAGATGGGACTTCTTCAATCCTGTTTGAAGTTAGATCTGAGTGTCTATGGGCTGCAGTGACCAAACAACGTCAGGTGGCCTGCACGTTCGTTTGCAACTCTTCTCATATAAACAAAAAAAAACTTATTATAATTTCTGCGTTACAACAGCGGTGTACCGTTGCACGGTTCTAATTGTGGTAAGACATTCATTTGTTTGAGGCGCTCCAGCTTAGCCCACAGACGTAGCTACGTGTGAGTGATAGACTTTAAGTAGGATTTCTGTTCTGCATAAAGTTGGTCACAGATGACCATGGGCGGAAGTACCCACTTACCATCAGGTGGACTGGTTTCTTACTGTTTTTTTTTATGTGAGAAGAATAGTAGACCCACGTGCAGGCCACCTAATGTTGAGCGGTCACTGCAGCCCATATACACCCACATATAACCTCGAATAGGACTGAAGACCTATCTGAGGTCGTGCGCAGATGCGTCACTACTCCTAAGGACTAAGGTGATTGCCTCGCTGTAAGTGTATAGACGACCACACCTCCAATCGAAACGAGAATTGCTTCACGACAAATTATGAGGGCGGCGGTCGTGCCTCCCGGAAGAACTTTAGTTCTACGACAAATAATCTCTACTTCAATGCTGTAAGAAAAACATGACTAACTTGTAAAGTCTCCGGGTCGTGGTTGGCGGCGGGTTTCTCCATCCGCTTCTCGCCTCGCGACAGCTCCTCCGCGCAAGCCTGGAGCACGAACGCCACCTGCAAGTAAATAATAAGTAATGTATACAACATACATATGACTCCTTTTCAGTCTCATGCGTATCATGGACAGCGTGTGCCTGGAGCGGGGGTCCTCACTGTCCCCGATGAAGCAATTCTTGTGTTTGGTATTCGTGCAACGGAGGTCCGCACAATCGGCCGTGAAGCGATTCGTGTTTTGGTTGGAGAGGTGCGGGTGTCGGTACACTAGCAAGCGAGGCGACCACCAAAATTCTCAGATGTAAGTAGGATTCTTATTGGATTAGTAAGTCGGAGTGGCGGTTGTGCCTCCCGTACGAAGTATAGTTCTACCACAAATAACGTCTACTTCATACTCTAAGAAAAACATAACTGACTGATAAGACATATTGCATATATATTGAAGAGGTGGTAGAAGGTATATTTCGTCCGGGGAAGTACCACCGCCCTCATAAAGCCGCCGTAAAGCAGTTTGTATTTCGGTTGGAGAGCTGCGGTTGCAGCACACTTACAGCGAGGCGACCATCTTAGCCCTCAGGAGTAGCGACGCATCTACGTACGACCTCAGACAAAACTTCAATTTTGTTTGACGTTAAATGTGGGTGTCCATGGGCTGCAATGACCACTTAACATCAGTAAGCCTGCACACTCGTTTGCTACTCTCCAAACATAAAAAAAGAAATTTTTACGTTTGTAAGATCTGCAAAACTAGTTTATATTCGACATACCTGTTCCAGCTGCAGTTCAATGCCAATGTGAATCATCTGTGAGAATACTTGTGCGAATCTCAGTAGATCCTTGACAACGGACACCTGTGGACAAATTGTTGATATTTTCATATGAATTATAAAGTCTGCGGTGGGGAGGTGCAAGGAAACTCAAAATATATGATAACTAAATTTAATAATTATACGTAAAATTATATTAATAGTGACTGTATCGTTCGAAGCGACGCGAATTCCGCTACTCGGGTAACTTGCGCCGCGATACGATTCCTCGAATGATGCCAGAGTCGTACTTTATGCAGGGCCGTATTGAGACATGTGCTAATGTCTAATACGCTTTATTATTTGCTATACTATCACTGATACATATACTATATGCTATATATAGCAGTGTTAAGAATCGATACAACTAGCGCCATCTAGTGAAACAAAAACGTGGTTTGAAAGAAGCCGATGCTAGCCGTGGTTTGAGTCGTATCCACACCACACTTGTCGAAAACTCAATGCGCATACTGAAATTTATTCGAAATATAGTAAACGTGTGTACCATCGGTAGAACGGACCGTTGCAGAGTTTTTGGGTGCGCTGTTATTATTGTGCGTGGATTGTTGTTTCAATACGTGAAATTGTGTAACCGAAAGGATTGGGACACAGTGGAGACAGCAGGGCTGTCAAAGAAATGTTATATGATAACATTTCAAGCGCTCTGATATTGTTCTATGGTTGAGGCCGATCTGGGCTTCTCTCATTGTCTCACCTGGTTCTCCAGCCTCAAGGTGAGCGCGTGCCTCCACAGGGCGAGGCAGCGATCGAACCTCGCCTCGTCGGCGAACACGGCGCCCCGGAACACGACCGGGTGCGGCAGGTCCGGGCACGCGCGCCCGAGGATCCGCTCGCGCACCGTCAGACCCTCCATATGGATCGCGTGGGAGTTCCCGTGGAGACGCTCTATATCCTGTAAATTGTTAGCAACAGGTATTATTGACTGACGTTTGAGATTAAGGTATCAAGCGGCAGCAGGGTTTCTTAAAAAATAACGAATGTAGTAAGGTAGATTAATAGGTGATAGAACTATAGTTTGTCCCGGAAAGTAAAACCGCCGACCTCATAATCTGCCGTGAACCAATTCTTGTATTTCGATCAAAGTGGTGCGATATCCAAGTATACTTACAGCGAGGCGTCCGTCTCAGTCCTCAGTAATAATGTCCTCAGTAATAATCTATGTACTGCAGATAGGACTCAGTTCTTTTTGAAGTTGAGGTCCGGCAACCGCACCTCTCCAACCGAAACACAACTATTGCTTCACGACGTGTTATGAGAGTGACGATGGTACCTCCGCAGTCGAATTATATTTATCATCATCATCAACCCATTGACATCCCACTGCTGGGCACGGATCTCCTCTCGAACTATATTTATACCACCTATAAAATCTGTGGATTTCTTTTAAGTTTTCCATCCACTTGACCTACAACTTGAACCACGAATTATTACGTGACTCACAACTCAGCAAAATTACGCTCGTTTATGCTAACCTCCGCTCGTTCTAATCGTACTTCTTCCTACCTGTAAAGTAGTGCTTTCCCTCCAATTGTCGTACGCGGGGACGGGCTCGGCCGGCTCCTTCAACATGACGCCGTACCGCGTGTCGTAGCGCATCGCCATCGCCCTGTGCAAATACTGGTACGCCATCTGTGAACGAATACAAAAATAAATATACCATTAAATGAACTGATTCATCATCATCATCATCGATCCATTAATGTCCCACTGCTGGGCATAAGTCTCCTTTCAGAATGAAAAGGGTCAGCCCATAGTCCACCACGCTGGCCAAGTGCGGATTGGTAGACTTCACACACCTTAAAGAACCTTATAGAGAACTCTCACGTGTGCAGGTTTCCTTACGATGTTTTCCTTCAGCATTAAAGCAAATGATCAACTAAATGCTTACCATCACGCAGGTGGTGGTCTTAAAAATCAATATAAATATTGTTACCAACCGCGTTATGCTGGATGAGCGTGGTAGTGGGTGGGGAGAAGGCAGGTTTCGTCATCGTGAAGCTGAGTCTCTACAGTCACTTCCCTGACGGTCGGGAGTCAGTGCACCACCACCTAATGCTTGGCTCCAACCCCTTTTATGTCCCACTGTTTGGCACGGGTCTCTCCCCACAACTGGGGATGGCCTAGAGCATACTCCACCACGCTGCTCCAATGCGGATTGGTGAAGAGCCTAATACTTACTCTGACGCAATAGTACTCCTTGTCGTTGGCGAACGAGGCTCCCAAGAGCTCGAACGCCTGGATGTGTCCCGCGCGGGTCACTTCGGGCCGCGTCGCTAGCAACTCCACTACGGACGCGCGAGCGCGCTCGGCCGCGCACTGCAGCGGGGTCATACCTGGATAAAGGATCATAATCATCATCAACCCATCAATGTCTCACTGCTGGGGGATCTCCTCTCAGAATGAGAAGGATTAGGCCATAGCCCAACACACTGGCTAAGTGCGGATTGGTAGACTTCACACACCTTCGAGAACTTTATAAAAAACATTCAGATGTGTAAGTTTCCTCACGATATTTTCGTTCACCGTTAAAGCAATTGATAATTAATTTCAAATACGCACATAACTTCGACAAATCAGAGGTACGTGCAGGATTTCAACCCCGGACACCTAGCGTGAGAGGCCCGAATCTTAACCACTACGCTATCACTGCTTAAGTGTCTATTACTACATTCACTCTTTTATACCCGACAAGTGTTCCTGGGTAAACGAAACACAAGTGTCTTCACGGCGGATTATAACGGCGATGGTCGAATCGGTCCACCTAACCTATATATTTATTTTTATATTTGTAGAGTAGCAAAATGTAATGTTAAGTGGTCACTGTAGCCCACGGACACTCACATCTAACCTCAAACAAAACTTAAATTCTGTCTCAGGCCGTACGTAGATGCATCACTACTCCTGAGGCCTAAGATGGTCGCCTCGCTGTAAATATGCCGGTCAACCGCACCACTCCAACCGAAACACATAACTGTTTCACGGCGGATTATAAGGGCGGCGGTGGTACTTCCCCAGACGAACCATAGTTCTACCACCTAATCGAATCAAATACAATAAAATGCGATTACCATTCTCATTAGTGAGTATTTTAGCGTTGTGGTCGATGAGCGCACACACAACGGCCGCGTGGCCACACTCCGCCGCGAAGTGGAGCGCCGTGGCGCCGCATAACGCTCTGTCATCCACACGCGCGCCGCAGTCCAACAGGAATTGAACCTGAGAACGAATTGATCATACATCAAATATAGATTGATCAATGGTCACACGTCTTTTAGGCAAAGGGTAGGGGGCCAAACACAACTAAAATTCTGTCGAAGGCCATACGTAGATGCGTCACCACTCCTGAGGAGGTCTCGCTGTAAGTGTGCCACAACCGCACTTCTCCAACCGAAACACAAAAACTGCTTCATGGTGGATTATGAGGGCGACCGTGGTACTTCCCCGGACAAACTATAGTTCTACCACCTATAAAATTCATAATTATATTTTATTGAGACCTCCGCGGGGGAACTCATCTCTGGTTTTAGCAAATATGACTCCTATAGTGTATGGACTTGGTGACAAGTGTCTATAGACTGCAATTGCTACTCAACATCACATGGTGCATTGTATCATGTAAAAAAATTTACACACTGGAGAAGGCCTAGAGCATAGTCCATTATGCAGCTCCAATGCGGATTGGTGGAGTAACGAGTTAGTGGCCAACCCATGTCGGATGTTTTCAAACCGGCAGTAAGGCCTCCCGCAAGAAGATATAACGACTTCTATGCGATAACAACCGGGACCCACAGCTTAACGTGCCCTCCGAAGCAAGAAAAACGGGAATATGGTTATTTTACTTACCACATCCAAATGGCCCTTGTACGCGGCGATCATCAAACAGGTATTGTTGTATTTGTTCGCCTTGTGTATATCCGCGCCGTGCCTAACCAGGTACTTGACAATGTCCAATCTGCCATCGAAGCAGGCCGCTCTGAGGGGCGTGCTCAACGTTTTAGTCGCATGGTTCACGTTTGCGCCCGCTCGGACCAAACGCTTCACTATCCCAAGATGGCCGGCACCTGCGGCGCACCACAGCGCCGTCGCACCTGGAATATACCAGAGATATCCTACTTTTTAATTTTGGAAAGCGCTAAGATTCATTTTTAATTATTGCACGACAATAAACACAAATTCAATTATGCTGAAATATTATAATTTGAAAAAATTTAGAGATTGAAATTTAATTGACTATACAAAGTGTGAGATTATAAATATACGTACACCCAGTACACATTGATAGGCTTTAGATATTTGTAGATGCGGCAGACGTCACCAACTTTATCGAAAGGAAATCTCACATTGAACGATGCTCTCACTAAAATATATATAAATAAAGAATACTAAATAAATACTAATAAAAGGGATTTTAATTTAAACAGTGAAAATAAAGTGAGTAAAAAATTTAAACAAACTTCGGTCGATACAGATGTAGATAAATAAAGACTCACACATAGCCAACGCCATATTAATCAAATTTACAATCACAATAATGAATATACATTTTCAAGTCATATTTGATGACACGACGGTACATGACACTTTATTTGTGATATTTATTAAACGTAATTAACAATTAAAACGTGGGACAAGTCTTCCAGATTCTGACAACGTCACGCGACGCGTGCACCAAATAGCATTGTCGTTATAGTACGTTGACTATTTTATGTGGATAATAAGATGCTTGAGAAATAGGGGAATATAAATAGTATTAAAATTGTATATCCAATATTTTTAACCGCATAATCCACGATAATTGTAAAAAGTACGAAGTAGGAACAGAGAAACATCCTGTGCGGCCAGTTTTTTTTTTTTTTTTAAACAAATTTCTCAAAGCATGTTAATTATTTCAATCATACGTTAATTGGATATAATATTTTACTTGCAAATGTAATTATATATAAAATATTCACTAATTTGATAGAAATCCTCATTAATATATTCTATTGATAACAATTTATTCGATGAAAACACTGAGGAAAAACGACCGTCACTTGACAGCATTTTTTGCAGACGAACTTAAATTAGGGAATAGATGAGTGGGTAAAGTGACAAATTAAGATTCAACATTGAAAACAAGGCAATAAGAACATGAAAATCAGCAATATCCAGGAAACGAAGAAAATTGGCAGAATTCTAATAGAGAAGCGGAACTAAGTTCTAAAAATATCGTCAACATTTATAGCAGTGCATAAAAAAGCACATGACTGAACTTGGCCGGTGCGACGTCCTGATCGATCTCTAGGAAGATCGGACAGCAATGTTCAAGGCGCCGCGGGAGAACGACGAATAAAAACGGATGGTGAGAATGCCAAGCGAATTTATAACGTCAAAGCGTGTATTAATTGCTATAAATCATATGCAGAAAACAAAGAGAGTTTTGGAGCGATGCCAGAAACAGAAAAGTCGCGGCGTGGCCGAATCTTCCCGGTTTCTTTGTGTACAAACGGCATTGCTATTAATATCGCGCCACGCGCACGGGGGTTGGTGCGTATAAGTCAATGGTCTTGACGGGCCAATGAAACCCTTGAGTTGCTGAAAAAACTACGCCACATTCCACGTCATTTCTCGAATAATGACGGCGCGAACTGTGTTGTAACCTGGTTCTTTTCAGCATCGTCCTCTAGCATATCAATTGCGATATAAAGACCTTATGTAATAGAATGCCGCAATAAAGCAACATTGGAGAGTGTGCTGCAAACATTCTGATGCGGACAGAAGAGCTTTATTGGACATTTCACGCGATTTGTGTATGCAGGTCACACAACGACCGTAATGGAGTTTTAAGCTGAAAACCGCTACGATTTCGGCCAAAAAGCAGAACAAATCTGAGGAACAAAATAACTGCTCTTATGGTTTGCGTACAAATGATTAACAATATTTGCAGAAATTGATTCAGCTTCTCGAAATTCAATTTAATTCGTGTGAAATTATTTACAAAATTGCATTCCGAAGAATTCGGCATCATAATCATAGCACCTTTAACATCAACATACAAGCAAAATCCTTAAAGTGGATGATCAAATACGTAAATTTCGGGACTCAATTTAAAAATAAATTTCAACTTGATTGTAAAAGTTTCTTGGTAAACTGCTTTAATTATTTTTTCCAAACAATATAAGCAGAGGAACTTTTAGGCAATTAGGACAACTCCTACTGTTCGCAGAGGCACATGAATAAGCAAGCCCTATGCAGGGTATTAACAATAACTTACCAACTAGTCAATTAGTTATGGACCAGACCCACAGTTCACCGCGAGAAGGTTAACTGACAAACTCCCTAAAGCAATCTGATCTTCTATTCAGAATCCACGCGATTTTATCTATACGCCCTAGTTTAATAAGTAGTACCCTGGAATTGCATCGGAACTGAATAAGGGCTGCGGTGGTATCTCCCCAACTGGGTAAGTATCACCGCCGCCCTCATAATTCGCCGTGAAGCAACCCTCGTGTTTCGATTGGAAAGATGTGGTAGCCGGGTACACTTACAGCGAGGTCACCATTTTAGTCCACAGAAGTAGTGACGCATCTACGTACGACCTCGAATAGGACTTCTGTCCTGTTTGAAATTAGATGTCGGTGTCCATGAGGTGACTACTTAGGTGGCCAGCACCACATGAGGTGACCAGCACGCTCGCTCGTTTGCTATTCTTCCAACATAGAAAAAAATAGTTATTATCCAACCCACTTATATGAAATTTAACGCTGACACCGTTTGTCTATTGTCTTCTTTTAGGCCAGGTTGGGACGACGCCAAACAACTTTAACCCTGATACAATAAGCCGACGATACGTTACGCATCCATAAATAATAACGCAGTGTGTCACCCGGCAAATCTACTTGAACAATTCATAATTGGAATACTTCAAGAAATGCAATTATATTACAATAAAATGGCCGATCCACGTGGGGCAACGATAACTGTACCGGTTTGACAAGCAAAGGCTTCCGTGTTCGATTCCCTATTAAAACTAGACAACTATGAAATGACGCCTTCTGCACCCAACTCATAAGCCCTTACAGAAATTCCCTTTGTCGTAGATTCCTTAAAATGTTTCCATGACATGACAAAAATGAATTCACATACACCCACACCCAGAAGAGGATATTATCAATACAATATCTATAACGGCCCATCTGTTTATAAGTGATCCCTGCCACCCATAGACATTTTTAATCAACCACAAAAGGCTGAAAGACCTCCCTAGGATCGACCACAAATGCGTTCCTACCCGTACAAACTAATTTGGAACGCCTTCAGACCAAGAACAGAACCGTCTAAGACTCTTACCACACCCTTCAGACCAAAAACAGAACCATCTAAGAGTATATAGGACAAAAATGCCAGTGATGGTGTAAAATGATGACTTCATGGCACTTACGCAGTGTGACGATGGATGTAGAAACCATTTTATATTGTTTCGGCAAGATTTTGGTAGCTCACTGTATGTTATCAGCATTTGTTTTTCGGAACATCGTGCTGACTTACCGTAAGCTGGTCTCTATGTCTCCATCCTTCTTTGTAGCATGATATGCAGGATATCGACGGTTAATAACCAATAATGTGTAACTCAAGAAAGCTAACTTTAGAGGATATAAAAAAATTGTTCTCCGCTGCAAATAGAAATATTTTAGAAATGTTTATATCTATTTTTAACTTCGATTTTAAGTAAGATAATATTTCTATAGCGAATAATTACACCAATTTTATGAAGTTTGATGAAGTATGAAGTTTAAATAGGCCAAGCTAATTTAAACTTTAAATCTAAAGTAGACATTATTGATTCTTAACCATCGATATGATAGCCTAGTGGTTAGATATTCAGTCTATCTGGCTCGGTGTCCGGGGTTCGAATCCCGCACGCACCGATGTTTCGATGTAATATGAGTATTAGAAATTAATTATCACTCGCTTTACGGTGAAGGAAGACATCATGAGGAAACCTACACATCTGGGAGTACTCTGTAAAGTTCCTGAAGATGTGAACACATTTGGCCAGCGTGGTAGACTATGGCCTAACCCTTTTCATTGTGAGAGGAAACCAGCCCAGCAATGGGACATGAATGGGACATGAATGGGTCGACGATGATATGTAGAATATAATGCTATGATATTAAATGCAAAAGCAAACAGGGAATACTATTTTCGGAAACCAAATGTCGAACGCCCTGTCTTTGTGAATCAAGATTGAAGATAGATACATTTCAAACAATGTGCTCTAATTTAACGTCGCGTCCTTCACATTGGCTATCTAAATCTGTACGAACGGTGCCACTAGAGAACGGGCCAAGGTCTCTATTTGCAACTATTTCAATTGAAATATCAATAACGATTTTAACAAGCTCGAAGCTCAGCGATACATATCTTTGGGTAACAATAATTAAAGCTAAACTTTGAAAATAGGGAGCAGATAACGTTTTTTATTGGAAGAAATAAAACGGCAAGATTGATTTTAAGGGAGCAATGTAACTGATAGATTGCAACCCTTTTATGTCCCCTGCTGGACACGGGTAGCTCCTTGCAACTGGAGGAGGTTTGGAACATACAACGCACAGTGCTGAAATGCGGATCGATGGAGAGACGGCTTAGCGGCCTACCCGATTCGGATGTTTTCAAGCCGCCCACAAGGCCTCCGATAACTGGGTCCAAATGTAACCAATTAAAAAACCGCACATCGTGAGTAACCTTTACGTAATTAATAGGAAAATATTACGAAAAAACCTACATATCTGAGAAATCTTTGTAAACTTCTCGAAGGTGTGTAAAGTCTCCTAATCCACATTTTTCCAGCGTGATGGAGTATGGTCTAAATCTTCTCATTCTGAAAAGACCTGTGCTCAGCAGTGGGATAGTAATCCTTTGATAAGGAAGAATGAAATAAACCTTTATATATTATTAAATCATTCCCACTCTATCATTGGCCACGATTTACAAATCAAAGTATTATTTTAAACCAATTCCAACATTTTAATGAGTTGCCTGATTTCCGCGAATGCAATAGTGAAACTTAGCCGATATTGCAAAGCGTGTGTGTTTGCTTATATTGCTAAAAGTGTGTAAATACCCGCAACATTGTATGAGAATATTGAAGCGCATACTCAGGCTTGTCCCGTCATTAACATCACTTTTACATTTGGCTCGAGACGCTTACATTACAAATTAGTTAGGTTCGTTTTGGTTTTGTAATTCGACAAATAATCTATTACATCGGCAATATTGATACAATACGTTACAAAATTATTTAACATTACAGAAATAAAAGCACAACACACACAAAATAACCGAACGCGAATTTTGTTACTGTAAAATGTTATATATATATATATGTGTGTGTGTGTGTGTGTGTGTGTGTGTGTGTATAATTAAT
>DWKL01003766.1:0-11197 GCA_018249415.1 Phareas burnsi
ACGTGAGTAGGAAAATCGTTGTTGCAGGTACAAAGGAGAGGATGGGTTTTTGAGGATATTAAATAGTATTTTATGTATGTTCTATATATATATTCCGACTCTGTGATTGCTCAACCGTTTTGGATTCGTTTTAAACGGTGTTATTTAGGACTAGGTCCACATTTGGTCCCATTGTATCAAACCTGAAAATCGATTCTCTCTCAGAACTGATGATGCAAGGGACCTTCCTGCTAAAACCGCGAGCGATTGTTATTCCCAGGTCGAATTTAATATTTTAGATGCAAGGCAGACACTTCTTTGTTATATGACGGTATCAAACTCCTCAGCTCTGATGCTGTACAGGTACTGCTCGCCTAAATCGTAAGTCATGCGATGCCTATAATATTTTTAAATAAGATTATCAAGCAAAACATTTCCATATATATAGTACTCATTTCGTTATTAGCGTCACTAAGCGTACGTGAACAGAAAGGCTTATCAGAAGAGTGTTACGCGCCGTCATCATATCACATCGCGTACGGCAATCGCGAACAACGTAATGTACGAAACGGTCCGGTGGCCGGTGCGTTTCCAGCGTGGACGGGGTTTAACAAAACGCTATACTGCTGGAGAGGGTGAGTTTGTTCAGGTGCTGCGTCTGACCGTGGTCGATAGGCTATTTACAGTAGCGTCCCGAGCTTCGAGCGGGTGCACCGGCGCGGCCGCCTCCAGTACTGCCGTAACGAATGCAATCTACACATCGTAAGGAGGTTATCTATATATAGGAACTGCGATTTAGACGAAGAAATGTTGTTCTATGAAAATCCGATAAAATCCAAAACATTTGGTTTATTTTTTTTAATGAACTCTTTGGAATATTATCTGTACTTATAGGGTTTGGATTTTACTAATATGAATATTTGCCAAATTGTTAATTTTAAAATGAAAATTTAAAAAGAAGTAAAAATTAAATTGGAATTTCAAATACCAATGTAAGATAAAAATATCCACAAAATATATGTATATATAATAGCATAGTAAGGCATGAAAATTCTTTTAGAACAGTTTTCACGAAAATTGTGGATGCGCGTATACACGCTACTTGCGTACGTACGTAACGATAGAAAACAAAAGCTCCCTTTTTACGTCACTTTGAAGAACAAACGGCTCATTATCGTTTAAAAAAGAAAATTCTAATTTTAATGATGTTGTGATTTTGCATAATATTTTTTTTAATAACGGGAATTTTTGGATTTTATAATTTGTAATTCATAACAATATTGCAGTGCCATTTTTTTGGGACTTTAGTAGATCTTTGTCTCAATATATTAGCAGTGTTTGAAACTCTGGCGTCAGTAATATGACCGAGTCGCGGTCTCGCGCACTGACGGCGAATGCCGAGTGACGAGTGGCGAGCGGGCGAGGTGGCGAGATGGCGAGGTGGTCGACCGGCGACTCGTTTGTTTATTATTACAGCATTGGCGGGAGCGGGAGGCTGGCGGGGATTAACTTGCTCATAAC
The DNA here is from genome assembly GCA_018249415.1 of Phareas burnsi. NCBI lineage: Eukaryota > Metazoa > Arthropoda > Insecta > Lepidoptera > Hesperiidae > Phareas > Phareas burnsi. The sequence continues at coordinate 1,501 of DWKL01003766.1, forward strand.
TCTTAAGCTACTGTATCCACAGCGACTACTTTAGGCGAAACCAAGTCATCGACAACGTAGGCGCTCGTTCATCGTGGAAAACTTATTAGTACGTCTGTGTTTATGTTAACGTGTAAGTTTTCACATGCGTGTCAGTATGTTTCTCAGCCTTTTCGTACATACTTGAATAATAATAAGATATAATATAGACGTCAATTAACACTTTGACTGCGGCGGCTAATATACGAAACAATCCACCCGTGCGGTGCGCAACACAATAGGCGTGTTTTAGTATGACGTCACGCACCGTATGCGTGCATGCCGCACGTGTGGCTCGGACAGTAAAACACGATAGGTGCGTTTCACCGCAGTCAAAGTGTTAAATATTGTGGAATTATACAAACAGCATAAAGAGATGAATATATCAAAGCTTTTTTAAAAAATCAATTTTGTAAGAGGACGGAGCCGCGCGCAGGAAGTTAATTAAAGAACGAATTAAAAATATATCGTATATTAAAGAACAAATGAAATATATATGTAAAACGAACCTATGTGTGTGTGTGTGTACTTATATGTGCAGCATGAATCAATCCGAATTACAATGAGGGGGGAATTACGAAGATAGGTAATCAGGACGGTATAACGCTCAGTCCCTTAGTACCGGATTAGCGTCGCGATTGGATCAGCTGGCTCGTACGCCGGAGGGCGAGCACAGCGGAGCGGCGAAAAGATGAACATTCGACTTTTGAAATTGTATCCTTTCCTTCCTGCATGGGAAGATATTTTGGCCAAATGCATTCAACTATATATAACATTAGATGTTCTATCTTTGTTAATTATTTCGGCACCTTCATTGAAAATTATATATTTTTAGCGAGATAGAAATAACATATTTTATAATTAGTTAATTGACGTTAGGTGAAAACAAGAAATGAGATGTTAAAGCATGTGTGACTGTTTATGACTCAAACGATCTCTTATGAGTTCTTTAAAGTAGTTTGGAGGACCCTGTTTTCCAATCCCGATAGAAACTGATTTTTCGAATTTACCATACCAACCATAGACTTGTGTCCAGCAGTGAGATAGTGATGAAAGTGTGAAATCGGGGTTTAGGAAGTATGTAAAAAAATGTTTTAGAAAATAACATTTCTGTAATCAAAGTAAATTTATTCTATCAATGCACTTTAACTATCTTGCTGAAAGCCTGTTTCATCCCGTTACGGCAAATGAGTGGATGACGGAAAGCCACCAAGTCCAAGAATTCTTTCTCTATTGCACAATGAAAAGTGAATTGTTTCCTGTAAAAAATGTAATGAATTTTTTAAAAAATATTGATGAATAATGTTTGTTACCCTGAGTCCTACCATCACTGTCCAGATCTAGAAATGTTGTGGATTACACCACGGCTAAGCTGCGGCACGGCTAAGCGGCACTTGACAGAATAAATATGTAACATTTTATTGTAAGTTTATTTTTCGGACACGGGATCGGTTGTTACTGTTCAATCTGCCTTGATTCCCCCCCTCAACTCTACCTGGTCGCACCATCATGGTCTTTCAGGTACATCATTTTCCCTTTATGAAACACGATTGGTCTTACATGCTGGTTGTGCGTCGACATATAGGACACGTTTTTGACATTCTGACATGTATCCGGGGCTTGATGTTTCGCTTGTACGGTATCAAATCGCTGCACAGCGAAACATTCAGACGACCTCAAGGTGAAGCACACGGAGTCGATGCGGAGTTCCAATTTATATTGTATATTATGTATATATTAGTAAATAACAACTGAGTAACATAGGGATAATGAGAGAAAAAAAACCTGTGTTGATAATAAAATCAAATAATTTCATTTCATTTCTACAGTGATTCGTTGACACTGCGTTGGGCCGCGCGTTGTTCGTTGTAGACCTAAAAATGGTATTTGAATTCTAACGATTTGTTACAAAAAAATCTAGTATTTTTTTTATTTTACCGATTGACCCAAAATATATCAATACTCGAGTATTGTACTCTTAAATCATCCACAAGTTCCTTCGTAGCTTACGATGGACCGGCTCCAACTGCAGCTCGCAACTCGTCATTATATATCTAAAGCTCCGGTCGACCACGGTACAATTGTTGCCCCGGTTATAATTTCCATTGTAAAGAAAACTGCAGAAGAACCGACATCAATGTGTCGAATGCTTCGCGCCGCAACATATGAAGATGGAAACGCATGGAACTCGTGTCCAAATTTGACACAAATTTTAGCAACACGAAATTAAAATGTAATATTCAGAATATCAAACATTCAAATTACAAAAAGGACACGAACAGCACAGTTCTTATTTCTAAAATGAGCAATGCTTCTGCACGCCAATGTCATACTGGAACCAGTATTATTGTATGTGTTTCCTTTGATGTAGGTGATGTCTCAATGTTTTCCTTCTCCTGCCCGTTTATTTTACTAATGAGAGACGACAGATTTATGTCCATTGCTTGCTGCATGCAAATGTGCATGCATGAGTAGTTAATATAATAATTATCTCCCGCCGTCTTCTATACGTTGCTCATACGACAAATAAATAATACGATCCTGTGTCCAGCGTTGTGGCAGTAAGAACACCGATACTGATGTGTCATTGAACATTAAAGGGAAACATTTTTATAAATTTGCTTGTTTCGTAAGTTTAATAAATCAACGTAAAGAAGACAGTAAATAACAAAGAAACTGCTTTGACAAAAACTGTCGCTCTGAATGAAGATGCTCCTCCGCCCGCTGGCGCGCCGCGCGCCGCCCGCGGGCTCTCCGCCACGAAGTTGATATTTCGAAGTGTCAACTGCAGCGTGCTTATTAATACAAATGAAACGAAACGGAGCGGATAGGTTTCGCACAGAACTGTTCGTTGTTTGTGGATCGAGCCCCGACGAGGCTACCTGATCTCGGTGAACAAATAATTGGCACCACCACCGACGTATTGTACACGGCGGACGAGGGGCGATGGCTAAATTACCTTTAAACTCAGAAAAGTCACGGGAATTTTCAACATGTTCAAGAAGCAGGGATGAGAAAGCACAGATGGCCTAATTACCGAGGGTGCCGACGGGGATAGCGAATCATTAACTTCGCACCGGACTAATCGAACGTTCTGCGTGGGGGCTTCCGCGGGACCGGGGGCAGTGGGTAAATCTGCAATCCAACTGTGTTAATATTAATGGTACTCCTCATAGATAGGATACGCGAACCCCTCGTTCTAGAAATGTATTATATTTCCACTCTTGATGTAACGGCCTAAACGTAGTTCGGAAGCGAAATTTAATAAAGTTATGATGTTGAAAGACATGTTGCATCATGTCAGGTCCCGGCTGCGGAGTTCAATTGCCTACTCTAGAGTTATACAATACAGGTTTGTCTATTTGGAAACAAAACTATAAGCGATCCCTAATATTGTCATACGCAGGAGCCGCCTCTGCTCGCACCGGCGCTCCTACGGGAAGCTGTCAATTACTATAATTTTTGTTAGTGATCACTAGACGGCTGCCGCTAAGAGACATCCGCTGGTTATGTTAATCCTTTTTGGAAAATTTAGTTTTATTATATGAGCTCACAATATATTATGCCGTTCATAACTCTGATGTACTGCTATCCTGTAAATGATACGGCAGGTAGAGCATGCCGAGTTCTGGCGGTTTATGATTTTCGATCTTCAATGCAACTATTGTCAATAATTTTCAGAAGCCTTTAAAAAGGTTTCAGTAGACGGGTTGATCGCTAAAAACCTTTAACCCGTGGAGGTTTTTAGCGACATAGCGGAATATGCTGCTCCGTGCCTCTCTGAGGTATGAAGAGATGTCTGAGTTTATCAGTGTAACGTAATTGAATTGCATCATTATTTTATATTGTTATAATGTAGTCACTCATATTAAGAAGACACCAATGAGTTATTTTGCAGCTTCGATTTTAAAGAGGTGCACTGTGTTATGCTAGTTAAAGTTAAAGAGGTGTTATGCTAGTTAAAGTTAAAGAGGTGTTATGCTAGTTAAAATTGTAATGTTTATTGTCTATATAATAATTATCTTCATAATATTAACTCATCACGTTTATGGATAAGATTACAAAACAGAACTGTGAACACTTTCGTTCGGGTGCCTACTCTCTACTTGGTCGCCGACGCATCTCTGTAGTCCGGACAAAACATTTTTTCCGAGAACCCATTTTATTCATCATAAATTGGACCATTTCCATAAGGGTCAAGATCTTTCCCCGCCCACCTCAATTTACTGAGCTAATCCGTCTCCTTATTTAAATATTTTTGCAGAATCGCGTATGTAAAAAGGGGTATTTTAATTATAAAGATGTAGAATCTTTATATTCTTCTTTGTAAGCTCTATTGTATCTTGATCATATGATTCGATTATTACATAATAAACTTAATTTTATCGTAACTTTGCGCATAATATTGTAAGTCCTCTGGTGGTGATTCCTAGCGAGTTTAGAGTTTAGACATCATTACATTTCCGCTACTCTCACGTCATTATGTCTTTCGAGCACATCGCGTTGTCTGCTCGACGATAGTTTTTGTGGCGCCGGTAATTGCTCCGTCTGTGTGGAGTAATGTAGAGCAAGTGGGTGTTTTTGCGGCGCCGGCGCCCGCAGCGCAGGCGCTCCGCTGTGCGGCAGGTGCTGACACAGCTGACACAGCCGCCCTGTGTCGTGCCCGCACCGATCATCGAACGGACTATTTTATATGTGTCCGCAGACAATACTACGAACTTACTTCAAACAATACTCGAACTTGGGCTTGGCGTGGGCTTGTAGTTTCAACTAGGAATAGTACGTAAATATATATAAACTGTTAAATTGTAAAATATTACACAGGATTCAATAATGTGGAAGTTCAAAATCGTTCAGCTTGCCGGTTTCAGTAATACCTCGTCGTTGTTAGTTCGGCAGCTCCGCCTGAAGCCTTTTATTATAATTGACTTTTTAACTAGATCGACCTCTACTATTCAAGTCGCCACATTAATACAGATTAAAATGACGACATCGCTCATGCATGCACCTTAGATTATTATTTAGGTATCCATTTCAGAAACGTAAGCATAGAATTATATTACGGTCGCTAATCATACCAGCTATTACCAGCGACTTCGGCTTCGTAGTTGGAAACACAGACGAGCACGTATTCAGGTTGTCGCCTACATTGTGTCCTAGCGGTTAGCGCTTCGTAAATATTCTGTATCATCTACTACATGTTCATCTAAATACATTCAATTTCATTTCATTGTAAGAGGGGAAGGGAAAATGTTAAGCCGTTACGTCCCTAGGATACCTTGCACCTTCTAAAGAGTACCCACTGTCCACAGTAGCAGCTGGGCATTTAAATCCATAATCTTTCTTCATGAATGTCGAACATAAGGTCCGACAATGGGCATACTGACGGTGTATTCTTTAATACTAAGTCTAAGTCACCGGAGCTAATAATTTCTAGAAAAGACACGACTGCCTAATGTTGTCTGCGCTGCGTGCTCGTATAATGCAAGTTAAATTTCACATGGAAGTATTAACTATCACGCAGCCCAAATAGGAAAGTCCTATTCGAGGTCGGCAACACATGCGTTGTTAACCCTGAAGATTAAATCGGGGTGCTCCGTGTCATTGTCCCTCCCTCACTGCACCGTTCATGCCACCACGATGAGTTATATCACTTTCAGATTACTCATATCCATCGATTAATCTGTCGTTAAAGGTAATCGTTAGAACGTACACGGCGAGGTATTCGCTAAATGAAAGTGACAATATAAACAGAAATGTGACCCTTGATTTATAATGTTCACGCGTGCTCAGAGTAGATTTAAAATTTCGTTCGTTAAAATTATTTTATTTTGTTACTATGGATAACTACCCAGTTCTAAACTACTCCTGAGACCCGTTCAAGCGCACGGAAGCGACCTTCCCAAAAGTTATATATTAGCTTCTTGAAATCTGATTCATCTTTTAAAATAATTACGAAACAAGATTTTTTTGTTATAAAGCATATTATTAAACAAAATTCAGCGGAAAGGAGCGCATGCTCATGTTTCATAGAAAGAAGAATCTTACGGATTATTTTAAATTCTGATACGTTATGTATACAAAAACAAATGTTCATTTGCAATTTTTTATACATTAGCTGTAGCCGGGGGCGCGGCGCTCAGTCAGGGTGATGGGAGTAAAAAGGAAAGTATACAACAAAACACACGCGTATTCAAATACAACGTTTCAACATTTTAGCAATCGGTCAAAAACTTTCCGAAATGTTATCGCTAGATATCGTACAAACGAACATTTTTGTTTATATATATTTATGTATGTATGCAAAATATAGAGTATGAAACCTACAAATATAGTAGGGTAAACTATCCAATTATTGGCATCCCTCATTCTGGTTTAAGATAAAATATAAGGAATCTTCCAATGTTTATTATAACGGGTAATTTTGTTTTGTAATAGATTAGCAACACTGTCAATTGTGCTACATATTGACGGAAAATCATGTAGCGCTATTATCGCTATGGGTCAGTTAAAAAAAAGTTGATCAAAGTTTTTTTAAAGTAAGGTCATTTTATATCGTTACAAAGGGCAAATACATTAACTTTTTTTTACGTGAGTAGAGAACCTACCGAGCATGCAGACAACCTGATGTTAAGTGGTCACTGCAGCCCATGGACACCCACTTGTAATCTCAAGCAGGATTGAAATCCTACCTAAGGTCCTACGTAGATGCGTTACTACTCCTGAGAGCTAAGACGGTCGCCTTGCTGTTAGTGTACCCGACAATCGCACCTCTCCAACCGAAACATAAGAACTGTTTCACGATGCATTACGAGGGCGGCGGTGGGACCTCCCCGGAACAACTATGTAGGACCCATTAACTACATGTTACCCTATGTTATGTAACCTACTTTTTAAATGGATTCATTTCAGTTTACCAGCATTTATAGGGCTCAATTATAACGTTTGTCATTAGTTTGTTGACTTTTTGGCGGTGCCAATAAATGGTTCGCAAAAACATTGAAAGTTTCATCTGTTGGCACTGATGCCCATAAAATAAATTTTGCTTAAATTTCTTAGGCACACTATAAGTTCTGCAACCAGTTTTAAAGTTTATGCTTTTATTTCGTACTTTGTCCATGGTGGCACTTGTGAAAACATATTTTGGACTATTTAGTAGTCTGAAAAATTGGTTTGTGTGTATTTCAATATTATTTTATAAATAACCCTAATGTATAATATATATATATATACAATTTTACTAATGAACGTACTTGGTAATCACCTCGAACATGAACGAGGCGTGACCAAATCTAGTTTTTTTTTGTAAAATGTTGAAACGATTATAAGTATTAAAATTTATAAATCTCAGGAAATCATCTCTGTGACCGTATATTGTTCCTAGAAGGTCCTGGCGAGTCGCCAACGGCTGCGTTGTCTTTCCTGTTTCGGTACAGAGTTGACTTTCTAAATGTCATTGCAACTTATTTTACTGGAACCTCAGCTCCGCGCGGCGGTAATCCATCTCCATATTTTGTAAGTGACTAAATGACATGAACGAATGACTTCAAAAAATATGACCAAGATTTCGGATGTACATTACGAATACCACCTTGCGTGTATATGATACACTCGTGTAGTTTACTGATAGAATACAAATAACTGCAATAAAGGATCGTTATTGTGTTGATGTTTTTGATCGGCTAGGAACAACGGCGATCGTGTCGGGGCTCACCTTTTGTACTGGACAGTTGCAACCACACTGCTTACACATTTGTACATCTTCATCTTTTAATTGCACTTTTATTTTTAATGCTTTACTGGTTTTTATCTCCGATCGATTGTCGATTGTCACATGTCGGTAACCTCGTACGGAGAAATAGGTAATGTAATGTTCAACTTTGTCGCGGAAGGAAGACGTATGTTATCGTCTCGAATTAGACTATTAACATCTAACTCGGAATTTAACTATTGGCTTTCGCCAGTGGGGACCAAGTCTTCAGTCTTATTTACTGTGTTTATTAAAATGGAATGATTAAAATATTACTCAGAATATATTTATCCAGGACCTTAGTCGACATTATGAAACTCAAGTCCATTCCCAAAGCAAAGGATTGCCATTCTAATGTTATGGCAACAGAACATAAAATCAATTTTAACTAAGGACCTACTACATTTTAGTAAAATGAAGTTTTACGATACAATTTTCTTTTTTCTGGTATGAAAATATTATTGACGTTAAGATTAGATATAAACGCAGATGACAATGATGGCTCGAAATACCAATTACTATCAGACATGAAGTAATGCATTACCGAAGTAGTAAAATTTTGTGGACTTTTTGTAAATTATAGCTTATAGTAATAAATTTTGGCACTTGGCCAGCGTGGTGGACTATGGCCTAATCCTTCTCATTCTTTAAGGAGATCCGTGCCCGTTAGTGGGACATAATGGGTTGATGATGATGATGATGATGATGATGGTGAATAATTTTTTATGCTCTTAGAATTATTTTTACGCTTGTTATCATTTATTTTATACTCATAATAAAATTTTGAGATTTTAATATAACGTTTTATTTCAAAATGTTAGTTGGTGCGGACTAAGAAGATTCCTAGTGAAACTGGCAGCTACTGTTTGTTGTTTGTCCGCGGTGGACGGTTCATGAGTTGTGAAATAAGATCATAAGATATGTAAGAATAAAATTCACGTCAGGAGCTGGTTTCTCAAACCTGTGGCGTGGTGGCGCAAATGGCGTCTATAATGCCAAATTACTGTCTGTGCGCTTTAAAATACATTTGAACAGTTAATTCATTTTTACAGATACATCGTTCACTATGTTGCTACTTGATTTTCGGCGGATTTCGGCAGAAATATAATTATAGATCACGACGATCTCGATCTGAAGTAGTTACCGTAATGCATAGAACTATAGAGCGCTCAAACAAAAACCTTAAGAATACCATTAGACATAAGAGAAATTAAACCTTTAGTGTTCAGTTGTGTTATCAAATGTGTAGTGTTTACCGGAATTGTTAAGGAATAAAGGAATACTTTCGGGAATTAAGGTTCACACAACTTTGATAAAATGAAACATCTTAAAGTCTGTGTAATAGTATTCAAGCAGATATTCTCATGTTTCGTTCTAAAGGGTAGGGGATTCTCAATCATATAAGCGATAAGACAAATGCAATGAATTAAATATAGGTTCATGACTTACTCGATTGATCACCCACACGACACAGTGTCGTGTAATGAATCCGATAAACATTGATTTATCTTATCTTTCAGTTCTTAACAAATACAACCACGTCCGAGGCCAATTCAGGCCAACATACTTTGTAGTATATTTTAATTTCGAAAATTGTGTCAATCCGTTTCATTTGTTACAAATGTAATTTGATATGAAGCGACTATTCTCCAAGGACGAATCTTCAAAGATTATAAAATTAGATGTCGTTTAGATATCTTTTTTGTGTATAAATATCATGACTTTTACCTATATTATAAAAAATATGTACACCTAGATGGTGTATATTTTTTTAATTCTTATTGAAAAAATGTCACGTAATACTTAATTTTAACGAAACAATACACTGAGTATTAGGAATGATATTAGTTGCACAGCTACCAACTAAACTTTTTAGTTCATTTCACTGTTTATCTATTCAGACAGTTTTTACAGAGACGTAACGGACTT